>JAHIAM010004608.1:0-50665 GCA_021605205.1 Aegilops longissima
CATCAACACACCATTTGTTACTTCTTGGAGAGTGGTGTCTCCTAGATTGGCTAGGTGTCACTTGGGAGCCTCAGACAAGATTGTGGAGTTGAACCAAGGAGTTTGTAGGGCAAGGAGATCGCCTGCTGCTTGTGAAGATCTACCACTAGTGAGGCAAGTCCTTAGTGGGCGGCGGCCATGGTGGGATAGACAAGGTTGCTTCTTCGTGGACCCTTCGTGGGTGGAGCCCTCAGGTGGACTCGGCATGGCGTTACCCTTCGTGGGTTGAAGTCTCCATCAACGTGGATGTGCGACACCACACTATCGAACCCACGACAAAAACATCCGTGTCTCCAATTGCGTTTGAATCCTCCAAACCCTTCCCTTTACATTCTTGCAAGTTGCATGCTTTAATTTCCGCTGCCTATATACTCTTTGCATGCTTGCTTGAATTGTGTGAAGATTGCTTGACTTGTGCAAGATAGCTAAAATCTGCCAAAGTCTAAAATTGGGAAAAGGTTAAGTTTTTAATTGGTCAAGTAGTCTAATCACCCCCCTCTAGACATACTTCAAGGTCCTACAAGTGGTATCAGAGCTTTGGTCTCCATTTGCTTTGATTTCCATAGCTTTTGGTGGTCATAGCCTTGGTTTCACAACCTAGGAGAGTATGGCGTCTAGCGAGGGAAATTATCACCGTAGAGGTCCTTACTTTGATGGCACTAATTTTGCTAGTTGGAAGCATAAGATGAAAATGCATATTCTCGGACATAACCCCGCCGTTTGGGCTATTGTGTGTATTGGTTTGCAAGGTGAATTCTTTGATGGGAGAGAACCAAACCGTGAAGCTAACGGAAGAGTTGAAGATGTTGCAATACAACTCTCAAGCTTGATATCCTCTTCAATGGCTTGTGCCCGAAGAATTCAACAAAATCAGCCGTCTTGAGAATGCAAAGGAAATTTGGGATACTTTGATTGATATGCATGAAGGTACCGACTCCGTCAAGGAATCCAAGTTGGATGTGCTCCAAAGTCAACTTGACAAGTTCAAAATGAAGGATGGTGAAGGTGTCAACTGAAATGTACTCTAGGCTTGCTCTTATCACAAATGAGATTGCCGGCTTAGGAAGTGAAGAGATGACCGACAGATTCATCATCAAGAAGATCCTAAGAGCATTGGATGGAAAATATGATACGTGTGCACATTGATCCAAATGATGCCAAATTACAAAGATCTCAAGCCAGCGGAAGTCATTGGAAGAATTGTTGCTCATGAGATGTCACTCAAGGATAAGGAGGAACTTCACAACAAGTCAAGTGGTGCTTACAAAGCCTCATGTGAAGCCCCACATCATCAAGTGAGAAACAAACCTTCAATGAAGAATTGAGCTTAATGGTGAAGAACTTCAACAAATTCTACAAGAGTAGAAGCAAAGAAAGAAGCTCTAAGTCAAGGTCCTACAATGACAAAAGATCTTCTAGTCGAGGCGCAATTGCTACTATTGTGGGAGACCGGACACTATTCAATGAGTGTACGACACCCTACAAAGAAGAAAGATTCTCCCAAGAGAAGAAGTAGAAGAAGAATCACCACCAAGAGAGAGAAGGAGTAGAGATGATGGTTATGAGCGAAGCCTCCTCACGGAGAAGCAAGGATTCGGAAAGGAAGGACAAGTCATCAAAGAGCTACACAAAGCAGAGACATCAAGCTCATGTTGGTGAATGGGTATCCGACTCAAACTCAGACAATCACTCCAAGAGAAGCTATCACTCCGACTCGAATACACTCAAGATGAAGGTGTTGCGGTCTAGCACTTGTGTCAACCAACTCCTCGACATATTTGAATCACCAAATGAAGGAATTGGAAGATGCTTCATGGCCAAAGGTCCTAAGGTAACACACCGGTATGTTGATTTTAATAGTGATGAAGATGACTTGCTAGGTGATGATGATTTACTTGTTGACAACTCTAGTGATGAATACTATGATGAAACGTCAATTAATCATGCTAATCAAGATGAAACGAATGACAATGATAAGGAGAAGATTGAGCGTCTAACTAAAGAACTAAACACTCTTAAGTTAGCTCATGAAACTATCTTCGAAGATCATCGAGAACTTTTAAGGGCTCATGAGAAGTTACGCTTTGAAAAGCTCAATCTTGAGCAAGAGCATGAGTTCTTAAAGCAATCAATGATGATCTCCGTAAGAAAAGTTCTTCTTACATTGCCAAGCGTTTACTCTTATCTACTTACATGCCTCAAGTCAAGTCTAGTAACAAGAACAAGAAAGATTCTTCCTCTAGTAGTAACAATAATAATGCTAAATCCAATATTGTTGCTTCTAGTAGTTCTCTTGATTCCACTAATGATTCTCTTAGCCAAGTTACACTTGAGCAAGAAAACAACTTATTGAAGGGAATTATAGAGAAAGGTGTATACAAGAGCCTTGCGGGAGTAAGCAATTTGAGGAAATTATGCATAAGCAAGGAAGGCACCGGAAGAATCAAGGTGTTGGTTTTGAGCGAAAGTTCAATGCCAATGGAGTTAGTGGGAAGAAGATCAATACCCCAAGACGAAGTTTGTTCCTCAACAAGAGAAGTATGATCCTACTTCCTTCAAGGGAACACAAGCACAAGATGATCTTCCACCACAAGACCACAAGAACAAAAGCAAGGACAAGCTTCAAGAGGAGATTGATGCATTTGAAGAAGCACCTAAGGCCTTGGTCAAGTGGGTTCCCAAGACTACGTCAAGTTCTACTTCATCAAGTACAACTACTACACCAAGGATTCCCATCAAGATGATGTGGATCCGAAGAAGAAGAACTAGAGAGTTCTTGAGGGTGACTCATCCAACATTTTTCACTCATATCATTATGGCAAGGACAAGTGCAATCAACTTCCATATCTTGCACTAGTTCAAGGAGTCACAAACCCTCATGTTGGTAAGGCAAGGGACAAGGTAACCTAATGTTTTCATGGACATCATTTTGTGTGTGCATCACTCTATGTCTATGGATATTCTTGTTTGTTCCTTGTGGGACTAACCCATGTAGGTATTGAAAGTGCAACTCACTCCAAAGGATTGCTCCAAAAGATCTACATCAACATTGAGCATCCACATCTTCAACACCTACATGAAGTCATCATCGACAAAACCCAAGGTTAGTTTATCCCTCTAAGGGGATCTCACATCTAGGGAGCTTAACTCTAAGAATTGAGTCAAAGCAACTCTAATGATGTGAACACATAAATGCTTTATGTAAAGTGGTAACCCCACTTGAGCTTAAGCGATGAGTATGACCTATGATCAAATGTTCTCATTTGACTCCTAAGTCAATATACTCATATATAGATGACCTAGTCATCGCCAATTGTTTGATAGATGCTAGAATTGGTTGTGCATGCTTTGTCACATATTTCATTTGTCATTTTATTGTGTGAGCATGTTGGTTGCATATTTTACTCATTCGAGGACATCCACTTGTTGTTTTGATTGATTGGCTTCTTTTCTTTGGCCAAGTGGATGGACAAGAATGCCTAAGAACCTTCTCTAGCTATCTATGCTTTTCTCGTCTCAAACTCTATTCATGCTACATCACAAAATTTGATCAAGTCGATTCGACCACTCGTGTGAGGAGCACTTTCGAGTCCCGATTAATCATAGACTTAAACTTCCAAAACTTCTTTGTGATTTTTTGGTGGACCGATTCCTCCATTTCGGTCATACCGAGATTACTAAGTCGATCTAGGTTTTCATCTCGGTGCAACGATTTGAACTTTCGGTCACACGAGTTCTTTATGCTATTAGTTATGCATCTCGGTGCCACAGTGTTCCACTTTCGGTCACCCGCGATGTCGGGCTATATATTCACACGGGCAAATTTTGGAAAACTTTCTCCAAACTCCTCGCCCGCGCAGCTCGCTCTGCCTACTAGGTCTCGGATCGTCGACTTAATGCTTGGCCGCCTCCATCGCTGGTCTCCGCCATCAGCGGAATTCTTCTCCGCCGTTGCGCCGCCATGAGTTCACCGCCGAACTAGGGTATGAACTGATCACGGTGCTATCCTCGTCGATTCTCAGCACATTGTTCATAATGCTTCTTGCCACGATTGAAACACCTCTATCCAGTCAAAACAATCCTTAGAATAGATTGTGATTTGAAAATTTGGGTTAGGTTTCATGAAACCATCGGACCCACCGAGTTGAAAAACTTCGGTCCCACCGATTTGGCTAACGCCATTGCACTAGTAAGTCTCGGTCGACCGAGAATTGCTAATCGGTGTGACCGATTTTAGAACTTGTGAAACCCTAGCAGTCTCGGTGCCATCGAGCTGTGACTCGGTGCGACCAAAGTTCACTAGTTTAGGTTCCAAAACTGCTTCGGTATCACCGAGTTTGAAAATCGGTAGATCCGAAATGCTTTCTATGGAAAACTAAAACTAAGTTTTTGAATCATTCTTTTGCAAAAATCTCGCATTTTGTGATGCTCATCCACTCTACCTCATCTATAACTATTCACGGGTCGTGATCGATTAATGTGAGCAGCATGTCGAGACCAAAGTGATAGCGAACAAGTCGAGAAGAGCAGATTCAATGAGTGAGGGCACTAGTCCCTCTAGCAGCTCGAGATGAGGGAGGCGAAGCACTCCCGACAATTTGCCCAAGGCTGCCACAAGAACAAGGAAGAAGAAGACCTCGGAGTCGAGGATGAGGATTATGTGGAGATTGAGGATGAGGCAAGTTCAAAGAAGAAAGTGCTCAAGAAGAGTACAGCTCAATAGTGATTAAGCTGGAATGAAGATCAAAAGGCCAGGTGAACAACCAATGTCCAAAGCGAGTCTCCACTCAAGCTTCTTTGGAATCCCAACCCAAAGAGCTCTTCTGCTTGAAGGAAAGAAAGAAGAAGGAAAGGGTCAAGAAGACCATGGCGAGAGTGATTGGAAAGCCTTCCATGATGGAAGAGGAGGAAGAAGAAGAGGTTGCTAAGCCAGCACCCAAGGCACAAAAGCTGATGGGTGATATATATCAATCGAGGGCTGCAACTTCAAAGCCCAAGCTGCCCAAAGCCCAAGAGTGCACCTAGAGAAATACCGAGGAGTATACCGCTGTTGAGAAGAACAAGGCCCCAATGCACGATGTTGATCTTGAGCAAGATGAAGAAGGGCAGTCCTAAGGAAGCTCAAACCATGATTCATGACCACAATGATGCTCATCCGTGGTTGAGAACATGAATTTAGGAGATTTAGGGTTGAGGCTATGGAGAGAGTCGATCCATATGCCACCGGGAGAAGGACTGCATGTAGATTACAGTTCCACACAAAGGAGCAATGAGGACTTCTATGAGACCATCTTATTGGATAAAAGCCCATAGTTTGTGATATGAGGTGGGTCATTGGACCTACATTAGGGAGAATGAGAGAACACTATCACAGGTATATGACAGCTTCGATGCTTGTGGAGTTGCAGATTTTGTTGGCGAAGCTCACAAAGCTGGAATGATGAGCTCATTATGCAATTCTACTCTGAGCACATTTCTATCCGGATGGCGGGATAGTTTGGATGTCGAGAAGGGCGAGATACCAATCAACCATAGAGGAATGGGCAAGTCGATCAATGCCCCAAAGGAAAGTGAAGATGACTTGGACATTTATGCCAAGAAGAAGATGGATCACAACTCAATGTCACAGATGTACAAGGAGATCCCAGATGATGCACTTGAGACTTTCAAGTTTGGATCATTCATTTTCTTCATCGAGGGCTGCCTACGATCAAGCTGGATCCTAAGGCACACTCTGTTGCCCAAATCAGGTGACCACAACATGATGGAGGGCATGCAATCAATTTGCTTCACATTTTGATGTGCCTCGAAATTCAAGGTCATGAGCCTCATAGTTGAAACTATCAAGAGGACAGCATGACCGGAAGGAAGGGCTGTGGATATGCCCCACATTCAGGGGTTGATTAACTCAAAGATGGGCACAGGGAAGTATCATTGGATAAGGAACACATGGTTCTCTATCCTGACTTTGAGGACAATCAAGTTGTCATGATGAGAATGAACCATCATCGGTACAAGCTCAAGAGAAGGAGAAGGCAAAAAGGAAAGAGAAAGCTGCAAAGATGCCAACTCTAGCGGAGGCATCTGAGTACTTCGAAGAACAAGCGAGGGCAGCTTGGTTACTTAATAGCATCAACTGCGGATTGAGAAGGGTTGGCCACCTAACTCAAAACCAGGAGGAGCTGGAAAGAATCATGGAACAAAATTCTATGATCTTGATGTCAAAATGGCGAGATTGATCGGTTGTGGAGCAACTCAGGATGACATGCTTTTGGGAGAGGAAGGGCGGGGACAACAAGCGATGCATTTGCGAGTGCCTCGAGCTCGAGAGATCAGGCTGTGAGCCGGTCACGAGTCACTTCTTTAGCTCCACGGCTTCTGCTCGGCACAACCAGCTCGGCACCAACTCTTCAGCTCCTTCCACATCTGAAGACTTGATCAAAGAGCCATCTCTACGCCACCACGGAAGACCAAGCACGAGAGGCGATATAGTCCTATGCATTTTCTAGGAACTTTTGGTAACTTGTTGCCAAGGGGAGAAAAATGTATAGATCATGAAGCCGAGAGAGAGAGAGATTTGCTTTTGTTCTCTCTTTCTTCTTGGTTGAACTTGTTTGCTTTGATTGCTTGAGATACTATGCTTTTACACGTGAGACATTGATGATCATGTGTTTGATCATAAGCTACACTTATGCTTGTTATGATATTATCTTACTTATCCTTATATGATCATTCACTTTGCTTGGTGATGAGTGCATGTATTCAATCTTTATTATTTTGGAGCTCCACCAAGATGTATGTGACATGGAAGAGTAACCCATGAGCCTAATTCCTTGTGCATTTGCAGTCCAAAGCAAATCTTAAAATATGCACAAATTTAGGGAGCTCTTGCTTATCACATACTTCTCAAAGCTACGATGTTTTTCAATTTTATTATCATTTGTCGAAGCTTTGATCTATATGTTGTCATCAATTACCAAAAGGGGAGATTGAAAGTGCAACTATCCTAGGTGGTTTTGGTAATTCATAACAACATATAGCTCATTGAGCTAATGCTATTCCAGACAAATATTCAGGAAAGCTCAATGAATGGCATGGCATGGATGATGAAAGTGGATCCCTCAAAATATTAAGGACAAAGGATTGGCTCAAGCTCAAAAGCTCAAGACTCTACATTTTACATTTTAGTGATCCAAGATCACATTGAGTCTATAGGAAAAGCCAATACTATCAAGGAGGGATGAGGTGTTGCTTAATGAGCCTCTTGCTTCATGTGCTTAGTGATATGCTCCAAAACCCTCACTACTTTCTCACATCCACATATGACCTAAACCTAAAGTCAAACTTGGCCCTACCGATTCTTTCTTTCCGGCATACGAGTTCAAATGTCATAGCCACTGCCACAAACCCTAGGCAAATCGGTCTCACCGATAGGGATCTCAGTCTCACCGAGATGGGATTATAATCTCTCTGTTTCCCTTCGTAGCGTTTGGTCTAACGAAGTAGGCGTCGGTCCCACGAGATTGCAATGTAAACTCTCTGTTTCCCTTCGTAACTTTTCGGTCTCACCTAAAGAGCAATCGGTCCCGAGTTTACGACCAACTCTCTGGTTAGCTAATTACCAAATCGGTCTCACGAGTTTGTGTAATCGGTCTCACCGAGATTACGTTATGCTCCTAACCCTAATCATATCGGTCCTACCGAGTTGCATGTCGGTCCACGAAAACCCTAACGGTCACTAGGTTTACTAAATCGGTCCGGCAGGTTTGTTGATTCGGTCCCACGAGTTTGGTAAATTGTGTATAGCAGTTAGATTTTGTGTGGAGGCTATATACCCTCCACCTCCTCTTCATCGTGGAGAGCCATCGAACAAACCTACACTTCCAACTTACCAGTTAGAGAGAGAACCACCTACTCATGTGTTGAGGCCAAGATATTCCATTCCAACCACATAAATCTTGATCTCTAGCCTTCCCCAAGTTGCTTTCCACTCAAATCTTCTTTCCACAAATCCAAATCCTGTGAGAGAGAGTTGAGTGTTGGGGATACTATCATTTGAAGCACAAGAGCAAGGTTCATCATCAACACACCATTTGTTACTTCTTGGAGAGTGGTGTCTCCTAGATTGGCTAGGTGTCACTTGGGAGCCTCAGCAAGATTGTGGAGTTGAACCAAGGAGTTTGTAAGGGCAGGAGATCGCCTACTTCGTGAAGATCTACCGCTAGTGAGGCAAGTCCTTCGTGGGCGGCGGCCATGGTGGGATAGACAAGGTTGCTTCTTCGTGGACCCTTCGGTGGGTGGAGCCCTCCGTGGACTCAGCATAGCCGTTACCCTTCGTGGGTTGAAGTCTCCATCAACGTGGATGTATGATAGCACCACCTATCGGAACCACGACAAAACATCCGTGTCTCCAATTGCGTTTGAATCCTCCAAACCCTTCCCTTTACATTCTTGCAAGTTGCATGCTTTAATTTCCGCTGCCTATATACTCTTTGCATGCTTGCTTGAACTCTGTGTAGATTGCTTGACTTGTGCAAAGATAGCTAAAATCTGCCAAAGTCTAAAATTGGGAAAAGTTAGGTTTTAATTGGTCAAGTAGTCTAATCACCCCCCCCTCTAGACATACTTCAAGGTCCTACATCTCTTTATAAAGGGTTGAATACCAAGTGCCCTCCTCGTGACCGTTGGGACTTACCTCCAATCGAGGGGTCATACCAGCAGACACGATTGGAATTCCTACGTCCGTATTGATGGGAATACCGCAATAAGAGGGACCACGATCTACCGCTTGACAAAGGCGTGCCAAGGAAACCGCCTCATGAAACATAGCCTGAGGTTGGTTGTAAAAAGCAATTGAATGGTGACACGGGCGTGGTGTGATGACACCTGTGTAAATCGTCAGTCGATTAGATTTGTGGAAATATTATTCTCTCTACGGTGGTATGTGGAACTTATTTTGAAGAAGAGGACCACGATCCTCATGTTCAAAATCTTCTATGAAGTATTGAAGGAGGAACCCGCCTTGCAATGCGAAGACAATCATGCGCCGGACTCATCGTCATTGAAGCCTGGTTAGGGGCTCTTGAGGAGTCTGGATTAGGGGTATCCGGGACAGCGGACTATATCCTTTGGCGGATTGTTGGACTATGAAGATACAAGATTGAAGACTTACGCCCCATGTAGGATAGGACTCTCCTTGGCGTGGAAAGCAAGCTTGCAATACGGATATGTTGATCTCCTTCCTTGTAACCGACTCTATGTAACCCTAGCCCCCTCCGGTGTCTATATAAACCGGAGGGTTTATTCGTGGGACCAACAACAACAACAATCATACCATAGGCTAGCTTCTAGGGTTTAGCCTCTCCGATCTCGTGGTAGATCAACTCTTGTAATACTCATATCATCAAGATCAATCAAGCGGGGTAGGTTTTACCTCCATCGAGAGGGCCGAACACTGGGTAAAAAACATCGTGTCCCTTGTCTCCTGCTACCATCCGCCTAGGCGCACAGTTCGGGACCCCTACCGAGATCCTCCGGTTTGACACCCGCAGCGGTGATGGACAAAGAGATGGTCGGCCGGAGGCAGGTGGGCGCCGGCATCGCGCAACCCGTGACTGCGACATATTGATGGCGCCGCGTATGGGAGCTTAGTTTAGTTTTATATAGGGTTGGTCAAACCTAAAGAACACCGTGCTAGTACGTAAAAAATTTGGTAGGTGCTTATACTACCATATTAGTTAGAACAACATTGATACGGAATCCATGCAGGCGTGCATGCTACCTCTTGAGCATCGTTGGTTTCCCTTGAAGAGCAAAGTAGTGTAAGTATTTCCTCAGTTTTGAGAACCAAAGGTATCAATCGATTACAAGACTACGCCAAATCGCCTAGTACATGCACAAACAAATAAGAACCTTGCAACCAACGCGATAAAGGGTTGTCAATCCCTTCATGGCCACTTGCAAAAGTGAGATCGATAAAGATAATAAGATAAATATTTTCAGTATTTTTGTTGTGTATATTGGAAAATAAAGATTGCAAAATAAATAGAAACTAGTATTGTAGATTGAAACTTATATGATGTAAAGTAGACCCGAGGGCCATAGGTTTCACTAGTGGCTTCTCTCAAGATATCATGTATTACGGTGGGTGAAGAAATTACTGCCAAGCAATTGATAGAAAAGCGGATAGTTATGATGATATCTAAGGCAATGATCATGAATATAGGCATCATGTCGTGACAAGTAAACCGAAAGCGATTATGCATCTACTACTATTACTCCACACACGACAGCTATCCGGCATGTATCTAGAGTATTAAGTTCATAGAAGCAGAGTAATGCATTAGGCAAGATGACATGATGTAGATGGATAAACTCAAGCAATATGATATAAACCCCATCTTTTATCCTTGATGGCAACAATACTATCGTGCCTTGCAGCCCTAACATCCTTTGGGGAAAGGACACATAAGATTGAACCCAAGGCATAGCCTAGTGGTGGGAAGGGGCGATGCCTTCCCACCCACCAGGTTCAAGGCATGGTACTTGCAATTTGGGTTTGTTGCACCAATTATCTTATGAGGGTTCCCTTACGGTCTTTATAACGCCGGATAATCATGCTACTGATAATCACGCTAATCGTGCCATGACACCTCGATTCTTGTTGCTATCCTCCATAATAATTGAACCGTTGAAATTCAAATTCAAATTAATGATAACAATAAAGTTTCCAAAATTAAGACTAAAATGTTAAATTGGTTGACAAATATTACAAAGGTAATTGTGGTGAAGTAAACACATTTTTAGAAAATGTCTAAATAATTTAAACTGATTTAAAACAGGAAAAAGTAAATAAATAAAAGAAAACAAAACAAACTACAAAAAAAAAACCCAGGGCCTCGGCCGATGTGATACCAAGCCCAAGCTGAGCCCACGACACTGCCAGCCCGGCCCAAATCCCCTTGTAGCCCGGCCTCCCCTAACCCCCACTCCTCCAGGTCCACCAACACCCCCATTCCCCGAAAATATCTCACCCCCTCTCTCCCCGATTGGATCGGGATCAAGAGGAGGAGGTCACCGATGTTCGCCCCCCCCGGCCTTGCGGAGCTCGCCGCCACCTCACGAGACTCCTTCCCCTCCGGCGCTCGTCTCCATCGTCCTCCCGACCTCCACAGAGCACCTTGCCCGTTCCTGCTCCTCGATGTGAGCTCCCCCTCCCTGCACGTTTCCCCTCGCGGTCACCGCGTCGCCGCCAGCCGCCACGCCGCCTGAGCCCTCACCGCGCCCTTGGTCGTCGCCCTCTCTCCCCTCGCCCGTGCTCACGCCTGGTCTCCAGGGCCTTTCGCCCGTCGCCACAGCCACCACTACACCGACCCCGGGCCGTGATCCAGCGACCGGCCTCCTCTCCCTCTGCTGGCCTTGGCCCCCAGCTCGACCCAGCGGCGACCACTACCTCCCCTCAGCGCCCGTCGCCGTGCCACAGCAGCTGCTCGTGCCTTGCCACGCCCAGCCCGCCAGGCCCAGCGTCCGTCGCTGCCCTACTGTGCGGCGTCCCCCTCCGGTGACCCCGTCGTCGCTCGTCCTCGTCGTCGGTCTTGGCTCGTCGCGTAAGCAAGGCCAGCCCCGGGGTTTGCCCGTTCAGCCGTGCGAAACCCGTCGCCCGCGCCGCCCTACTCCGGCCCGGCCCGCCCGTGGCGGCGCCCTCTGGTGGACTCGAGGCGCCCCAGGCATGCCTTGCACCGCACCGGCTGGACCCAAACCCACTAAGGCCTACATACCCTTGACGAGAGGGCCGCCCTAGAAACGTTAAAAAAGGAGAATTAAAATAAAATAATAAATAAAAATAAAAATGATTTAATAAAATTAATTATTAATTAATTAATTACCTAATGAATTAATTAAGTTAATTAATCTGGTTTAATTAATTTAATTAACTAGTTAGGATAATTAAATAGTAATTAAATTAACTAATCTGTAATTAACCTAAGCGATTATATGCGGGTAGGTCCCACTTTGGACCCCTTTGGTCGAGTTGGCCAAGTCAACTCTGTTGGCTGGCGATGTTAACATGACATCATCTTGATGTCATTAATCATTTTGAATTAATTAAATAATTAATTAAATTCGAAATTAATAAAATCTTTAGAAAATCATATATTTTAATCCGTAACTTCGGTTAAAATATTTTCAACATGAAAGTTGCTCGAGCGGCGAGGCGATTCGGATCATAACACGTTCGTCGCCACCCCCCTAACCTATCGAACTGTAACTTTCCCCCTCGGCTCCTCTCTGCTAAGCGAAACACAGGGAATACTTTCCGGAAGCTTCCTTCACGGTATCACCTCATACGCGTTAGGGCACCCTAACATAGTTACTTGTCGTGTCATGCATCGATTTGCATCTGTTTGCATGGTATTCATTGTTTCTTCCCCTCTTCTCTCGGTAGACTACTGAGACCCGTATTTCTTCTGCCTTGATTCGACTATGGAGTTGCGACCCCTCTCTCTTGCGAGCAACCAGGCAAGCCCCCCCCTTGATCACGGATATCGCCTATTCTACTCTATCTGCTTGCATTAGAGTAGTGTAGCATATTCTTTGCTTTCCGTTATACCTATCTACGATGCATAGCTTTGTCCTTGCTACTCTTGTTGTTAACTTTACCTTCAATCCTACATGCTTAGTATAGGATGCTAGTATTTCCATCTGTGGCCCTACATTCTTGTCCGTCTGTGTGCTATACTATCGGGCCATGATCACTCGGGAGGTGATCACGGGTATATACTATATACTTTATACATGATACATGTGGTGCTTAAAGTCGGGCGGCTCGAGGAGCACCGCAGTGATTCCGCAGTTGGGGCTGAAAGGACCTTTGTCCAGCGGCCCTCTGGATGGATCTTTGTGGTGGAAGCGGCAGGGCGGGTTGAGACCGCCTAGGAGAGAGGTGGTCTGGCCTACATTCGGCGTTCGCGGATACTGCTAACAAGCGAGTTCTTGGTATTTGATCTGAGTTTGGCCATTTGGTCTATCGCACTAACCATCCGCGTGGGAGTAGTTATGGGTATCCGGCGTCGTGGTATCGGCCGAAGCCTTGTGCGTCGGCGGACGGCCGGTAGCGCGATTGGACGCGTAGCGTGACTTCCTTTGTAATGGAAGTTGCTGGAGTGCGCTTCGGCGCGTTAGCAACATGCGGGTGTGCTAAGGCGATGGGCCCGGACCCTGGGCTTAGGTTTGAACGGCGTCTTGACCGCTCTGTTGGCCTAGGTCGGGCTGCGGCGTGTTGATCTTCAGCGGCGGGCATGACCGAGGAAAGTGTGTCCGGCCAAATGGGATCAAGCGTGTTGGGTTATGTGGTGCACCCTGCAGTGATTAATCTATTGAATAGGCGTGATCTTTGGTAACGGGGCGACTTGGGTTGTACCTTGACCTTATGACAACTAGAGCGGATACTTAATAAAACACACCCTCCCAAGTGCGGATATAACCCGGTGGTTGCTCTCTCTCGGGGTTCGAGGAGGATCGCGGTAGGATTATTGCTATGTGATGCTACTTGGAGGACTTGATCTACTCCTTCTACATCTTTGCAAGGCGGAGGCTACGAGCGTAGTCTTGACGAGATTAGATATCCCCTCTTATTACGGCATTACGCACTTGGTCCTTGATATGGCCCTTTACACATATATCCATGCATATGTAGTGTAGCTCCTTGCTTGCAGTACTTTGGATGAGTACTCACGGTTGCCTTGTTCCCCTTTTCCCCTATCTCTACTCGGTTTGCTGCGACCAGACGATGGAGCCCGAGCGAGCCACCGTCGATGGCGACTACACGAGGTGCCTACTACTACGTGCAGCCCGCGGCGGCGACGGGAGTAGTTAGGAGGATCCCGAGGCGGGAGGCATCGCCTCTTCGATCTGTATCCCGATTTGTGCTAGCCTTCTTATGGCAAACTTGTTTAACTTATGTGCGTACTCGAGATATTGTTGCTTCCGCTGACTTCGTCTATGATCGAGCACTTGTATTCGAGCCCTCGAGGCCCACGGCTTATATTATGATGCTTGTATGACTTATTTTACCCTTTAGAGTTGTGTTGTGATATCTTCCGTGAGTCCACGATCTTGATCGTGAACATTTGCGTGCATGATTAGTGTATACGATTGAATCGAAGCGTCTGAAGTTAGTATCGAGCCATTTGCTGTAGAATCCCCTTCACACTCCTTGGCGGTCGAGTCTAGACATTGCAAAACTTTTACTAACTTGGCGGTGTGCCTTACGGACCCCGCATTCGCCATCGAATTAGTACTAGGATCTTTTACTCCTCGACCTTTACTACGGGACTACGAACTTTCTTCTACTCGGGTTAAGCAATTTACTAACTAACACTAGGATCCGTGACCACATTCACCCCAAAGTTGGATAAAGCCATAGTTATTCCTTGGAATTGTATTTTGATCAATTTCCACACTGTCATTTGACTCCTTTGAAACATCTTTGTTTTGAGATGGAACCCACGAGGCAGGTCGTGCGCCACCACGGCGGACCATTGGTGCCTTAGGATCACTGCGGTGCTAGCGAGAGATGATGACCTATCGGGTTATCGGCGGCACCACAGTACACCGTCTTTGAGGAGTACGGGACTTTAACCGAGAGGCGATGCCGAGCCATCGTCCACCTCTACTCTCGGAGTATGACTCCACTGGCTGTCTTTGCACGCACATGGTGTTGGGGTGACTATCGATATGGCCGTCCACGATCTGCTTATGCTGCTCTTACCCGTCTTCGTGGAAGTATCGGAGTTGGACACCTCCCCTTGGGCACATTGCTATCGCATCGATGTTGGTGAGGAGGTTACTACTGCGCTGCCTACTCCTTTGTCACCAGAGCCCTTCTACCATCAGAACTTTGTTACGCATCGCGATAGGCTGGATCGAACTAACGAGCTCTTCGCCACGAGTTGTACACCACCGTCGGCACCTTTACGATGCTCTGGCTGTGCACCTTTGTCCGATCCGGAGACATCGGCGTTCTGCGATCTACCAGCCCGAGACCGTGATGCCCCGGGTGTCGGTTGGCGGAGGTGAGGCTACTCTCCCACTTGGTCCTCTTACGCCACTTAGGCGTCGGGTTCCCACGCAGTATCCATGGACCCAGGTTCTTGGCGTGGAGTTCGATGCCACACTACCCGACTTCGGACTCTGACTACCTCCATGATGCCGCGTGGGACTGATGTAGGTTTGCTTGTTAAGTGTTAGATGCATTAAATCGCGAGCACTGCGTGCCGCCTATGATGTCTTAGTCTATGTCTTGAACTCTGTGTCTTGAACTCTATGCATGATCCCTTTTGTATGATATGCCGACTACTATGTAATTTCTATCGTCTGCTTTCATTATGCATGTTTCATCATGAATGATTCTTGTCCTTTCCAAATTTCTCAAATCTTTGAACTACCCCTATTATATATTAGCGGGATGGTTAGACCAGGTGAGTGCATTGGTCGTGGTGGCAACTTCCACCACCGCTTTGAGTACATGGCTGGTATGATCCAATAACTTGAGATGAATCGCAGTTCATGGAAAACATGATGGCTCAGTTTCCTCGCCCCAATATGAACCGGTGGCCAAACCACGGCCTCTGCGGGGAATTCATGCGCCTCAACCCAAGTGTGTACCGCAGCTCAACCCAGCCACGGATGCGATGGTGGCTCCGTGACATCACCTATGAGGTGGAGTGCTGCTGATGTAGCCCACCAGACTATGTCACCTTTGCTTCCTTCTTCTGAAGGGACCCAGACTCAATGGTGGGACAGCCACAGGCGTACTCGGCCAGTGGAACAATCATCACTGGCGGACTTCAAGCTGCTTTCCGTGCCGCTTCATCCCTCAAGGAGTCATGGACGGAAGAAGCGTGAGTTCCATAACCTCACCCACGGCAAGAAGGACTGTTGAAGCTTATCGGCGGGGAGTTCTGGACTTGTCTCGCTATCTTTGAAGAGACATTGCAAGCGATGCCGCGAGACAAGAGAAGTTACGTGTGACCTTCAAGGCGACATCAAGCTCGCACTTCTAGTGCGACTTTGCTGATTTACGCCACCTTGGTGAACAAAGCTATCAATGTTGAAACTGGTATGCAGGAATACGAGCTCTAACGGCGCAACCGTGACGGGCTCATCTTGGTCCGTCCTCATGAAGCGTAAGATATGGATTCCCAACAGCATGTACCGGCCGAATGCACCTGCCCAAAGCGGACCTATCTGCACCTCGTCTACCTACTCCTCCAACTAGGCAGCCAAGGCTTCCGGCTCCACCACCGGAGCTCCTGTTCCCCTCCCAATAATGGTGCATGCTACAAGTGTGGTCAACAGGTCACCTTGCGAGGGCGCTATCGAATCGAGAACCAGAATCAAGCGGCCCTTCCATGGCGGCCGTGGAAGCAACCAGCCCATAACAACAATGCCAAGTCTTATGGTGCGTGTTCATGCCAACCGTTGATCTCAGCGAAGCTCAAGACCAGCACACTTCTTTGTGATGGGTACCTCCTCGTTAATTGATACCAGCATACATTTTATTAGATTCGGGAGCATCGCATTCATTCATATCAGCGAGTTTGCATTCATGCATGGCATTAAATATGAAGAGATGAACAACTGCGCTAGTAGTGCACACTCCGGTAGTCAATGTCAAACCTCTATGATTAGTCACGGCGTTCCGTTGAAATCGAAGGACTGGAATTCCTTGTCTCTCCTATCGTTACGAAGTCTGTAGCATTGATCTCATTGCAGGAATGAATTGGTTAAAAGCATCTTGCTTCCATAGTTTGCGCCACTAAGACCGTCCATCTGCTACACCCTTACGATGAAATAATAAGCTACAATGCTCATCGGTTCAGAATGCGAGGCAAGGCTCTATGCATTGAATGCATTGAGCCGCACCACTCGAGAATTAAAAACATTCACTGTCGTTCGCGACTTCGGGGCGTCTTTCTGAAGAACTTCCGAGGATTCCCCACGCTAGAAGTACTGTCGAATTCGTCATCGACTTGAAACCAGGCACCACTCCTATAATGGCGACCCTACAAGATGCCCGCGCATGAACTCCTTGAGCTTAAGGAGGAAATCGACAAATCTCTTGAAGTGGTTTCATTCGCCCAAGTTGCTCTCCTTGGGAGCACCTTCTCTCTTTGTCAAGAAGAAGGATGGGACAAACCGATTGGTCCAAGACTACGTCCTATAAACCAAGCTACCATTCGAATAAGTATCCTCTTCCTCGATCAATGATCGTATGATCAAGCTGGCTGGTTCGTCGGTGTTCTCTAAACTTCGACTTGAGGTTGGGTTACCACCAGATCCGTGTTCGTGAGGAGGATATCCCCAAGACCGCATTTGTGACTCGATATGGTTCATACAGTACACCGTCATGTCTTCGGCAACCAATGCTCCAGCCACTTTCTCGTCGATGAATTATATATTCATGGATTACCTCGACAAGTTTGTAGTGGTTTATCTGGATGATATTCTGGTATTTTCCAAGAACAAAGAGGAACATGCCGAACATCTTTGTCTTGTGCTGTAAAAGCTACGAGAGCATCAACTTTATGCCAACTTCTCCAAATGTGAATTCTGGCTTCCCGAAGTAACCTATCTTGGGAATGTCATCTCTAAGGATGGTATTGCCGTCAACCTGAAACGAGTTCAAGCTATTCTCGATTGGACTCCTCCAAAAACGTTAAGCAAGTCGAAGTTTTCTCGGTCTACTTGACTATTGCCGTCGATTAAATGAGAACTTCTCCAAGATTGCCGACCTCGACTAACCTATTGCATAAAGGCGTCAAGTTCCAATGGACCAGAGACAAATGTCGGAAAGCTTCCGGGCACTCAAAGACAAGTTGACTTCTGCCGATTACTAGCTCACACGATACTAAGAAGGACTTCGTCATTTACTCTGACGCTTCCGTCAAAGTTAGGCTGTGTCCTAATGCAAGAAGCGCAAAGTGGTTGCTTATGCCTCTCGGCAATTGCGCCCTCACGAAGAGAACTACCCAGTTCACGACCTCGAACTTACTGCTTCATCATTCATGCCTTTGAAGCGGTGCGACATTACCTTCTCGTGTCGTTGCGAGATCTTCACTAACCACCAAAGTCTGAAATGTCTGTTTACTCAGCAGACCTGAACCTCCGTCGGCGGAGATGGATGGAGATTGTTGCCAGACTTTGACTTGGGTATTTCCTATACACGAGCAAGGCTAATGTAATGGTTGATGCCTTGAGCATAAGTCTTCTTGCAACCACCTCCAGTTCACAAAGTTCAGCCCTCACTTGTTGAAGAATTGAAGGTGAACCTCCATATTGTTCCTCAAGATTTTTCGCTCCCCCTCCTAAAGTCTCGCAAAGATGAATCTCCGTGTTGTTTCCTAGGGTTCCCTCCATACCACAGGCTGTCGAACCCGATCTCGTGAGCTCCATCAAGACAATACAGGATATGACTCTGAAGTCCACAAGATTAGCGTGACCTCAAGAAGGAAAGCCCTCATTCTTCACTATTCTTTGATGATGGCGCCTTGTAATTCAAAGGCCGCCTAGTGGTGCCGTGTGAAGGAAAACCTGAATATGGCGGGGAGGTTATGAAAGAAGCTCATGATCGCCTCTATGTATCCATCACGGTAGTACAAAGATGTACCGGGACATCCGCGAGAGATTACGGTGGTCTAATATAAACAAGACATTGCTGCTATGTTGCTTGAATGTGGCGTTTTCCGTCGTATCAAAGCGGAGAATCAAAGGCCTCTTTGGAACTCTGCAACCTATCTCTATTCCGAATGGAAATGGGACCATGTTGAAATGGACTTGATCCTTTGGATTTCCCAAGTCACGGAAAGGTAATGATGCTATTCTTGTCGTCATTGACGGCTTTCTAAAGTTGCACATTTTAGGCGGTCGAAAAGCGATCAACTGCTAGTCGACTTGCAACTCTCTATATGTCGAATTGTTTCACTTCACGGTATTCCACTAGTTATCATCTCGGACCGTGGCTTATTCACTTCAAGATTACGGGAAAGTTTCCAGAAGCTATGGGGACTCACTTATCTTTCGATCTTGCGTTTCATCCATAGTCACAAGGGCAAGTTGAACATGTCAACCAAGTTCTCGAAGACATGCTTGAGCTTGTGTTATTTCCTTGACAGAAATGGGAGGAATCTCTCCCGTATGCTGAGTTCTCTTATAATAATAGCTATCAAGCTAGTGCGAAGATGGCCCCTTCAAAGTGTTATATGGGCCGAAAGTGTGAACCCCTCTGAACTGGTGAGGCGGGGAGCGTCCACTCTTTGGTCGGATATTATCAACACCGAGGATCAAGTCCGCATTATTCTCGAGAATCTCAAGACCGCTCGATCCGCCCGGAAAAGTCGATTATGACCGTCATCATAAAGACATGGTCTATCAACTTTGGCG
Organism: Aegilops longissima; assembly: GCA_021605205.1. Taxonomy (NCBI): domain Eukaryota; kingdom Viridiplantae; phylum Streptophyta; class Magnoliopsida; order Poales; family Poaceae; genus Aegilops; species Aegilops longissima. Next base: position 19,483 of record JAHIAM010004608.1, read on the forward strand.
AAAAGGCTTACCTTGAGTTACACCAATGAAGGGTGCTCACGCTTCGGGATCAAGGCAAACTAGCTCCTCGCTATATTGGCCCATTCACTAATACGGAAAAGGCGTGGAAAAGTGGCATATCAAGCTGGAACTTCCGCCAAACCTTTCTCGGAGTTCACGATGTGTTCACGTGTCACAACTCAAATGCTGCTTCAAGGACCCAATCGGCGAGAGGACCATGAAGTGCTTTCGGTGCAACAAGACCTCTCCTATAAAGAGTATCCGATCCGCATTCTCGACCAAGCTGAGCGCCGCTGCGCCGAGAAAGCGATCAAGTTCCTCAAAGTTCGATGGTAGCACCATTATGAAGATGAAGCCACACAGGAGCGAGGCTACGCTGCGTGATGAATACCCATACGATTTCCTTCTACTTCCTAAATCTGGGGCGAGATTTCTTGTAATGGAGGAGATTTGTGCTTGGGATAATCATGCTACAGTAATCACGCTAATGCGTGCCATGACACCTCGATTCTTGTTGCTATCCCATAATAATTGGAACCGTTCGAAATTCAAATTCAAATTAATGATAACAATAAAAGTTTCCAAAAATTAAGACTAAAATGTTAGATTGGTTGTCAAATGTTACAAAGGTAATTGTGGTGAAGTAAACACATTTTTAGAAAATGTCTAAATAATTTAAACTGATTTAAAACAGGAAAAAGTAAATAAATAAAAGAAAACAAAACTAAAACAAAACAAAACAAAAGGAAAAACCCCGGGGCTCGTGGCCCAGGCCAGGCCACGACACCAGAGCCGACCAAATCCCCCTTGGCCCGTGACCTCCCCATAACCCCCACTCCTCCCAGTCCACCAAACACCCCATTCCCCGAAAATATCTCACCCCTCTCTCTCCCAGGTTGGATCGGGATCGAGAGGAGGAGGTCGTCGCCCCGGCCTTGCCGGAGCTCGCCGCCACCTCACGGACTCCTTCCCCTCGTGCTCGTCCCCATCGTCCTCCCGACCTCCACCGAGCACCTTGCCCCTGCTCCTCGATGTGAGCTCCCCCCTCCCCTGCACGTTTCCCCCCTCGCGGTCACCATGCAGTCGCCGCCATGGCCCTCACCGCGCCCCTTCCGTCGTCGCCCTCTCTCCCCCTCGCTCGTGCTCACCGCCCCGGTCTCCACACGCGCCCCTCACCCGTGCGCCCTGGCCACGCGCTACACCGACCGCCCGGGCCGTGATCCAACGACCCCGGCCTCCTCTCCCTCCTGCGACGCCGGCCCCCCGTTCGACCTCGCAGCCAGCCACTACCTCCCCTGCGCCGTCGCGTGCCTGCAGCAGCGCGTCGTGCCCGCAGCCACGCCACAGCCCAGCGCCCAGCGCCGTCGCTGCCTGCCTCGGCGTCCCCCTCAGCGTCCCCAGTGCCTCGCTCGTCCTCGTCCGGTCTTGCTAAATCGCGCCGGCCAGCCGCCGAGGTTCGCCAGTTGACCTTGCGTGCCGAAACCCGTCGTCGCCCGCCCTACTCGGCGGCCGCCGTGGCGGTGCCCTACTGGTGGCCTCGGGCGCTGCAGGCGCCCACGCCCGCCTCCACCCTTTGGACCCAAACCCACTAAGGCCTACGTGCCCTTGACGGGGCCCGCCCCGAAGCGTTAAAAAAGGAGAATTAAAAAAAAAATAATAAATAAAAATAAAATGATTTAATAAAATTAATTATTAATTAATTAATTATCTAATGAATTAATTAAGTTAATTAATCCGGTTTAATTAATTTAATTAACTAGTTAGGATAATTAAATAGTAATTAAATTAACTAATCGTAATTAACCTAAACATTGTATGACCGTAGGTCCCACTTGGACCCCCTTTGGTCGAGTTGGCCAAATCAACTCATTGTTGTTGATGTCGACATGACATCATCTGATATCATTAATCTGTTTTTTGAATTAATTAAATAATTAATTAAATTCAGAAATTAATAAAATCTTTAGAAAATCATATCTTTTAATCCGTAACTTCGGATTAAAATATTTTCAACATGAAAGTTCTTTGAAACGCGAGGCGATTCGGATCACCAACCCGTTAAATCGCACACCCCTAACCTATCGAACTCATAACTTTCCCCCTCGGCTCCTCTGCTTAAAGCGAAACAGGAATACTTTCCGGAAGCTTCCCTTCACGGTATCACCTCATACGCGTTAGGGCACCCCTAACATAGTTACTTGTCGTGTCATGCATCGATATGCATCTGTTTGCATAGTATTCATTGTTTCTTCCCCTCTTCTCTCACGGTAGACTCACGAGACCATTAGCTGCTGCTGCCCGGTTCGACTACGGAGTTGGCGACCCCTCTCTCTTGCCCGAGCAACAGGCAAGCCCCCCTTGATCACGGATATCGCCTATTCTACTCTATCTTTGCTTGCATTAGAGTAGTGTAGCATATTCTGCTTTCGTTATACCTATCACGATGCATAGCTTTGTCCTTGCTACTCTTTGTTGTTACCTTTACACGCAATCCTACATGCTTAGTATAGGATGCTAGTATTTCCATCTGTGGCCCTACATTCTTGTCCGTCTGCTGTGCTATACTATCGGGCCGTGATCACTCGGGAGGTGATCACGGTATATCTATATACTTTATACATGATACATGTGGTGCTTAAAGTCGAATGGCTCGAGGAGCACCATGAGTGATTCCGCAGTTGGGGTGAAAGGACCTTTGTCCAGCGACCCTCTGGATGGATCTTTGTGGCGGCGGCAGGCGAGTTGAGACCGCCTAGGAGAGAGTGGGCTGGCCTGATGGCGTTCGCGGATGTAACTGCTTCACGAGTTATTGGTATTTGATCTGAGTCGGCCATTTGGTCTATCGCACTAACCATCTCGTGGGAGTAGTTATGGGTATCTCGGCGTCGTGGTATCAACGAAGCCTTCGTGGCGTCGGCCGGCGCGTGGCCGATTGGACCGCGTGCGTGACTTCCTTTGTAATGGAGGTTGCTAGGTGCGCTTCGGGCCGCGTTATAGCGTGCGAGTGTGCTAAGGCGATGGGCCCGGACCCTGGCGCTTAGGTTTGAACCGGCGTCTTGACCGCTCTGTTGGCCTAGGTCGGGCTGCGGCGTGTTGATCTTCAGCGGCGGGCATGACCCGAGAAAGTGTGTCCGGCCAAATGGGATCAAGCGTGTTGGGTTATGTGGTGCACCCTAGTGAATTAATCTATTGAATAGTCGTGATCTTGGTAACATGGCGACTTGGGTTGTACCTTGACCTTATGACAACTAGAACCGGATACTTAATAAAACACACCCTCCCAAGTGCGGATATAACCCGGTGGTCGCTCTCTCTCGAGGTTTCGAGGAGGGATCACGGGTAGGATTATTGCTATGTGATGCTACTTGGAGGACTTGATCAACTCCCTTCTACATCTTGCCAAGGCGGAGGCGCGAGCGTAGTCTTGACGGATGAGATATCCCCTCTTATTACGGCATTACGCGGTTCAGGTCCAGCGATATGGCCCTTTACACATATATCCATGCATATGTAGTGTAGCTCCTTGCTTGCAGTACTTTGGATGAGTACTCACGGTTGCCTTGTTCCCCGTTTTTCCCCTATCTCTACTCGGTTGATGCGACGGATGATGGAGCCGGGGCGAGCGCCACCGTCGATGGCGACTACACGGAGGTGCCTACTACTACGTGCAGCCCGGCGGCGACCGGAGTAGTTAGGAGGATCCGAGGCGGGGAGGCTGCGCCTCTTCGATCTGTATCCCGGTTTGTGCTAGCCTTCTTAAGGCAAACTTGTTTAACTTATATGCGTACTCGAGATCTTGTTGCTTCCGCTGACTTCGTCTATGATCGAGCACTTGTATTCGAGCCCTCGAGGCCTGGCTTGTATTATGATGCTTGTATGACTTATTTTATGTTTTAGAGTTGTGTTGTGATATCTTCCGTGAGTCCACAGTCTTGATCGTACACATTTGCGTGCATGATTAGTGTACAATTGAATCGAGGCGTCCACGATCTTCTGTCAAAAAAAATTGAACCCAAAGCTAAGCACTTCTCCCATTGCAAGAAAGATCGATCTAGTAGGCCAAACTAAACCGATAATTGAAGAGACTTGCAAAGATATCAAATCAAGCATATAAGAATTCAAGAAGAATCAAATAATATTCATAGATAATCAAGTTCATAAACCCACAATTCATCGGATCTCGGAAAACACACATAAAAGAGTTACATCGAATAGATCTCCAAGAGAATCGAGGAGAACTTTGTATTGAGATCCAAAGAGAGAGAAGAAGCCATCTAGCTAATAACTATGGTCCCGAAGGTCTGTGGTAAACTACTCACACATCATCGGACAGGCTATGGTGTTGATGTAGAAGCCCTCCGTGATCGAATCCCCCTCCGGAAGATCGCCGGGAAAGGCCCCAAGATGGGATATCACGGGTACAGAAGGTTGCGGCTGTGGAAAAGGTGTTTCGTGGCTCTCCCCGAAGGTTTCAGGGTATATGAGTATATATATAGGCGAAAGAAGTAGGTCGGTGGAGCTGCGAGGAGCCCTCGAGGGTGGGGGCGCGCCCTCCTGCCTCGTGGCTTCCTCGCTGCCTCCTTGATGTCCACTCCAAGTCTCCTGGATTGCGTTTGTTCAAAAACCGATCCTCGCGAAGGTTCCATTCCGTTTGGATTCCGTTTGATATTCCTTTTCTGCGAAACACTGAAATAGACAAAAAAACAACAAATTGCACTGGGCTTTCGGTTAATAGGTTAGTCCCAAAAATAATATAAAAAGGTATATTAAAGCCCATTAAACATCCAAAATAGATAATATAATAGCATGGAACAATCAAAAATTATAGATACGTTGGAGGCGTATCATGCACCCATGACATACGGTCGTCGAGCAGTGCGTCACCTACATCAGCGCTCAAAGGACACTGTCGAACCTTTTTTTGTGTGAAAACAATCCCCGAATATTACTCTACTTTTTTTCCTGGAAAAGTTCTTCATGCTAAAATATTAGGGCCCATTAAGCGTCCAAAGCAGATAATATAATAGGATGGAACAATAAAAAATTATAGATCGTTGGAGGCGTATCAAGCATCTAAGCTTAATTCTTGCTCGTCCTCGAGTAGGTAAATGATAAAAACAGAATTTTTGATGAGAAATGCTCCCTAGCATAATTTTCAATGTAATTCTCTTTATTGTGGCATGAATGTTCAGATCCAAAAGATTCAAGATAAAAGTTTAATATTGACATAAAATAGTAATACTTCAAGCATGCTAACCAAGCAATTATGTCTTATCAAAATAACTTAGCAAAAACATCCTACAAAATCATATAGTTTGTCCATGCTTCATTTCGTCACACAAAATTCTCCCATCATGCATAACCCGATGACAAGCCGAGCAATTGGTTCATACTTTTTAACGTGCTTGGCCTTTTGAACCTTACACAATACATGGCGCAAGCCATGGATATAGCACTATAGGTGGAATAGCATATGATGATGGCGGTTATGTGAAGACCAAAAGGAGAAAGTATCACATTGGCGCGGCTAATCAACGAGCTATGGAGATGCCCATTCAGGGAGTCCTGGATTAGGGGGTGTTCGGATAGCCGAACTATCACCGTTGGCCGGAGTCCTGGACTATGAAGATACAAGATTGAAGGCTTCGTCCCATGTCAGGATGTGACTTTCCTTGGCGTGGAAGGCAAGCTTGGCGTCTGGATATGTAGATCTCTACCATTGTAACCGACTCTGTGTAACCCTAACCCTATCCGGTGTCTATATAAGCGGAGGGTTTTAGTCAATGGGGCGAACAACAATCATACCATAGGCAAGCTTCTAGGGTTTAGCCTCTACGATCTCGTGGTAGATTTACTCTTGTACTACCCATATCATCAATATTAATCAAGCGAGTAGGGTTTTACCTCCATCGAGAGGGCGAACACAGGTAAAAACATCGTGTCCCTTGTCTCTGTTACCATCCGCCTAGGCGCTTGATTCGGGACCCCCTACCCGAGATCCGCGGTTTGACACCGACATTGGTGCTTTCATTGAGAGTTCCTCGTGTGTCGTCATCCTTAGGCCGATGGCTCCCGATCATCAACAACGGCGTGGTCGGTGAGACTTTTCTCCCGGACAGATCTTCATATTCGGCGGCTTTGCTGCGGGCAATTCACTTGGCCATCTGGGCAGAATCGGCTTCACCCCTGGCCATCGGTCAGGTTTGGGAGATTTGAACTACGGCCGACATCCACGGAGACTTGATCTTGACCGGATTCGAGCCACAGCCAAACACGCGCCTTGTCTCAATGGGCGCGATCTAGCTCTGCTGCCGAGCGATTGCCACGGAGGCTGCACCGGCGTCGCTCGACCCTTAGCTGGAGCCGACTCCACCCGTCGAGGGCGAGTGGCTGGACACCGCCTCGGGGCTCCGATCTCTCTGGCGATTGGCGAACACCATCCCTGTCGCTGCAGAATCCGTGACTCCAGGTGCGGACTCCTCTCCGGACTCGAACCTCCAGCGCCCGGCCAATCGAGATCCGATTGGGCGATCATGGAGTTCAACTGCGCGGACATCTTTCGGCACTCGCCCTTTGGCGACATCCTGGGTCACTAAAGTCTCTCTCTTTGCTCGGAGAGCCTGGCGGACTACGGTCGGGAAGGTTGAGATCGCAGACGGCGAAGAAATTCAGCCACCCACCACCCACTTTGTAGCCCTTGTCGATGATTTAACCGACATGCTCGACTTCAACTCGAAGACATCGATGGTATGGGCGAGGATCTTGGAGGCGACCAGAACCAGCGCCTATTGGGCGCTGGAAGGCCACCTCGTCATCGACATATACATGGTGGACATCCCAAAAGATGGGAGCAGCGATGGAGCATGGAGGATGACCCCTCAAGAAACAAGCTGTGGCGACCAGGACCTCAAGCGATCGATCTACGTGCTCGATGTCATCCACTGGATCGATAATCTTGACACCACATAGTACTTGAAGGATTTATAACGAGTAGCAATCACACACTTATTACAATCGAATGTCTCAAGGAGAACTTAATAAAATAAATATGACTTAAGGCCATCTAATACGATAACAGCGGAAGGCTTGGAAGAATAAGCGAGTCCATCAACTCCAGCGGCATCCTTGAGTATAGAACCACGACCTATGCACCTTACTAAATAAATGCGAAAATCTGCAACATGAAGCGTTGCAGCCAGCAATTGACACATGGAATATCTTGGCAATGTAACACATAGAGAATAATGGAATGATAATCCTATACTACATGCATATATGGCTGGTGGAAAGCTCTATGGTTACAGTTTTGCATAAAGCCAATTTTCCCTCTGCAAAGGAATACATTTATTTAACTATCATGGTGGTTGTGAAACATTGAGAATGGTTGTGACATCCTCAATCCCAATTAAAGTACTCATTAACAAACCCAACAATATTAATTTATAAGTAACATGATGAGATTCACATGATATCCAAGTACTAGATACTCAAGATGTCCATAACCGGGACACGGCTAACCATGATTAGTTTATACACTCTCTGAGAGGTTTTGCACTTTTTCCCACAAGACTCGATCGCCTCCGTTTGGTTTCTCGCACTACATGGTGTTTGAGAGCGGATGGCCGAGACATAGTCTTTCGGAAGCGCTAGCACCTTACATGTGGGTGAACCGTACCAACCTACATCCCCTACATTAGCTAGCCTACCCGTGAGTTAGCACAACAATCAACTATGCGAGATCCATAATGGCTTGTGGCTGCTACGGAAGTTTCTAGTTTGAATAATCTCATGATCCCTTTGAGCACGGGTGGCGGTCAGAAGAAATCTGAGCAAGTCTGATAGAAACCAGGTGCCTCAATCCACCCGGATGTGTGTTTAAGTTGCCACCTTAAATAAACCATTAAATAACAATCTCACATCATCATGGATTCACTCACCCAATCCACGTCTACTAGCATAGCATGGCATAATAAGCAAGCGTGAAGTAACTCCCAAGGGTTTGATAATAAAAGCAGGTAATAGGTACTACCTCAATCTACTTCCCAAAACCCACAATTTAATTAGATCCTAATCATGCAAGTGTTTGAGGATAGATCTAATGCATAAAAATTGGGTATGAGAAGAAGTATGATCAAAGTGTTACTTGCCTTCTTGATGATCCATGAAACCTAGAGACTCGAAGTAACGGTAGCGCCTCCGGGTATTCTATCAGCGAGACAAACAAACAAGCATACAATAAGTACTCATCTAATGCACAGATAAAACTCAAATAGATCTAACCAGATAGTTCAACTTAAGAACTCCGGTTTGCAAAAGAATCAAATCAAGCGAAACAGCGAAAGTCAAGCGGCGAAGAAAACAACTTCATGTTACTAATCTAGATCTAGGTCAAATTTTACAGAAGCAAAAACTTGTTTAAGTAGATTATTCGGAAGAGGGTTTGAGGCGAAACTCTAGGCGCTCGAATCGCTGATTAGATAAGCGAGCAAAAGTTATACTAAAAGCGAAAATCGGATCTCGAATCGCGATCGGAAAAATCGCGGATTAAATCCGAGAAAAGAAAAACGACGAGCGGGTTAGCGAGCGGACGTTCGTTAAACTAATCTGACGAGCAGCGTTCGTTTAAGCGAACAACGAGCAGACGTTCGTTAATTAGCCTAAAGCGAAAAAACGAAACTAATAAAAAGCGAAAATAAAAAACCGAAAAAAACGAAATAAAACCGAAGAAAAACGCTCGGTTTTTTTATAAAAAAAAACCGGCAAGCGAAGCGTGGCGAACCTCGAGCGGCCAGATTCTGTGACGGCCGTGGCCAGAGGGCCAATGTGTGAGAATGTGGTGTGGTCGGGTGTGGCTAGGGTTTGGTGATGGTGTAGGCTTGAGGTGGGCTGGGGCTTAGGGTGGCTGCGCTTATAAAGTCGCCCAATGAGTCCTTCGAGCAGCCCAAAGCGGTTCGCTCTTTTTTAAATAATTAGTATGAAAAAAAAAGAAATACTAAGCGGACTCAAAAATCCGAAATAAATTTTCCCGGCTTCTAAAATCAAGCGGATTTAATGAACATTTATTTGGGGCCTAAATCAATTTTGAAAAACCGCATTTTCCTAAATTCAAATAAAAAGCGAAAACTCCAAAATAAAATCTTATTTGATTTTATTATTAAATCTTCATTATTTCTTTTTTTGGGAAAGTCATTTTATTCCCTCTCTCATATTTTGGTAGTAGAAATAATTGAAGATAAAATAATTAAAATCAAATGATCCTATTTTCAAAATTTGAGAAAACTCAAATATGAAAATAACGAAAATCCCCAACTCTCTCCGTTGGTCCTTGAGTTGTGTAGAATTCCTAGGATCGAGCAAAAATGCAACGAAAAAAATATGATATGCAATGATGCTCTATGTATAACATTCCAAATTGAAAATTTGGGATGTTACAAACCTACCCCCTTAAGATGAATCTAGCCCTCGAGATTGGGTTAACTAGAAAATAGGTGAGGTGGTCCTTGAGCAAATCTTCCTCTCGCTCCCGGTGGCTTCATCCTCGGTGTGGTGGCTCCTTGAACTTTGCAAAACTTAATGACCTTCTTTGCTGGTGACTCGGTGGCATACTCGAGAATCTTAACGGTTTCTCCTCGTAGGTCAAATCATCATTCAATGAGAATCGCTTCGGTGTACTTGTATCTCTCGATGGTATATCGGCCATCTCTGCGTGACACTTCTTCAAGCTGTGAAACATGAAACACGTCATGAACTCCGACAATCCTTGGGTAATTCCAACTTATGCATAACTTCTCCCATGCGTTCCAAAACACGATAAGGTCCTACAAATCGAGGTGCTAGTTTTGCCTTAACTCCAAAGCGCTTAACTCCTCGAAGTGGCGATACTCGAAGATAAACTCATCTCCGACTTAGTATTACATCTCCTTGCATTTTGAGTCGCATAACTCTTACTGTCTTGATTGGGCTACCTTGAGCCTATCGCGAATCAACTTTACTTTTGTTGAGACTCCTTAATCAAATCTGGTCCAAACAATGGCGGTCTCCAACTTCATCCCACAACAACGGGGTCTGCACCTCCTTCCATACAAGGCTTGAAAGGGCCATCTTGGTTGGTTTGGTAGCTGTTGTTGTAAGAAAACTCCGCATATGGCAAGTTGTCATCCCAACTTGATCCATAATCCAAAGCACAAGCTCTAAGCATATCCTCCAAAATCTGGTTGACTCTCTCGGTTTGTCCATCATGCGTGGATGGAAAGTTGTGCTAAACTCCACTGGTTCCCAAAGTTTCGTTACAATTGCTTCCGAACTTTGAGGTGAATTGGGTTCCTCTATCGTCGATACTCCTCGGAACTCCATGCAAGCATACAATCCTGGTCATGTATATCTTAGCCAATTTAGCGCTGCTTGTAGGTAGTCTTCTTTGGAATGAAATGAGCTACCTTCGTCAAGCGATTGACTACAACCCGTCGAGTCATAGCTGAGCGAGTCTGGGAAATCCGTGATGAAATCCATACCTAGTTTATCCCACTTCCATTGGGTATAGGCAATGGCTGTAACAATCCTTTAACCACGATGTTACGCCTTCACCCTCGACATACATCTGGCTGACGTACTCGCAATATCCTTCTTCATTCGGTCCACGAGAAAGTATTCTTCAAATCCAATACATCTTGGTATTTCTGGGTGAATCGAATATGGTGAATCATGTGCCTCTTGTAGAATCAACTTCACGATCTCCGGGTCATTGGGCACATAAACACGGTCCTCAAACCATAGGGTATCGTGCTCATCCTCACGAAATCCTTTGCTTTTCCTTCGCTCATTCTCTCCTTTATAGAGGCAATCTCTTTGTCGGTCTTGAGCTTCCACGATTTTATCCATCAAAGTTATTGAATCTCCAATCTTTGCTACATAGCCTCTAGGAACTATTTCTAAACATAGCTCTCGAAGATCCTCGGCTAACTCCTTTGGTATTTCTCCGTCATTAGTGTGTTGGCGTGACTCTTACGGCTCAGCGCGCTGCTACAACGTTAGCCTTTCGGGGTGATAATGTAATCTCATATCGTAATCCTTGATGAGCTCCAACCATCTCCTCTGCTGAGATTTAACTCCTACTGCGTGAAGATGTATTTCAAACTCTTGTGATCCGTATACACCTCACAATGATTTCCAATGAGGAAATGTCTCCATGTTTTCAACGCATGCACTCTGACTGCTAACTCCAAATCATGCGTAGCATAATTTAGCTCATGAGGCTTAAGCGTAAGTGAAGCATGAAACAACTCTTCCCTCCTGCATAAGCCTTTGCTCCAAGTCCTCGGCGTGAAGCGTCACAATACACCTCATAATCCTTGAGTGCGATCGGTAGGATTAACCTTTGGTGAGAGTAACCAAGCGTTTCTTCAACTCTTGGAAACTAGCTTCACACTCCTCGGTCCAAATGAACTTGGTATCCTTCTTCAACAATTCATCATAAACCCAATCCTTGAAATTCTCAATGAATCTCGGTAGTATCCTGAGTCAAAGAAACTCGGATCTCTCCAACTGTTGTTGGCGCTTCCCAATTTATTCGGTGACAACTTTAGTGGGTCTACTCCTATACCTTCTCCGGATATAACATGTCCAAGAAATCAACTTCCTTCAACCAAAACTCACACTTGCTTGAACTTGGCATATAAGCTGGTGTTCTCGAGCTTCTCAAGTACCAAGCATAAATGCTCCTTATGTTCCTCTTCATTCTTGAGTAAACCAAAATATCATCAATGAACACCACGATGAACTTATCCAAAAACTCCATAAACACTTTGTTCATCATGTTCATAAAATAGGCAGGTCGTTAGTCGGACCAAATGACATAACGGTATACTCATACAGCCCGTGCACGGTGGTAAAAGCCGTCTTAGGTATATCCTGCTCTCGAATCTTCAAGCTGATGGTACCACGATCGCAAATCGATCTTGGAAAACACCTTAGCTCCTTGTAATTGGTCAAACAAGTCATTGATCATCGGTGAGTGGGTACTTGTTCTTAATGGTCACTTCATTCAATCCTCGATAATCAACAACCATTCTTAATGATCCATCCTTCTTCTCCACTAAATCTTGGTGATCCCCAAAGCGAAGAACTTGGCGAATAAAACCTTTATCCATTAACTCCTTAATCGCTTCTTAATTTCCTCCAAATCTTGGGTGGCATCCTATCGGTCTCTTAGATATCGGCCCGATGCTGGCGATAGTTCAATCGAAATTCAATGTCTCGTCCGTGGCATGCACAGCAACTCTTAGGAAACACATCAGGAAATCCCTTACCACTTGTACTTCCTCTGGACAACTCTGTTAAGGAATTTACATGTGCTCTCCTCGGCTCATCTTGTGATACAAACCTGATTCTTCTCCCTTACGGGGTGGTAAGCAAAATTGACTTCTTGGCACAATCTATGTTCCCTCCATACTTGATAACCAATCCATGCCTAATATCACATCAATCCTTGGGATTCCGAACTATTAGGTCGAGGAAATACATAGTGTCCAATCCTTAAGGCGATCGATCACACCATATACTAGCCATGTATTACGCTCGGGTGAGGTTACTAGCATGGGTGACCTAAGGGCTTGGGTTGGTAATTTATACTTATCCACAAATCCTTGATATGTATGAATGCGATGCACGGTATCAAAAGAACAAGCTGCGATAAATGACTTAACCAAAAACTTACCTATTCTGCATGGTGAGCTTCAACCTCCTCCACGGTGGCGTGGTTCACTTGTCCTTTGTTGAAAGGGTTGGCTTCTTTCTGAGCTTCCATTGCCATTTCCATTTTGGCCTTCGGACAATCATTTGCATAATGCCCGTCTTGCGGCACTTAAAGCAAGTGATGTGGCTCAGGTCTACCTTGGATGGTGTTAGCCGGGTTAGTGCGGTTTTGTCCATTGCTTCCTCCATTCCGTTCCCATTCTTGGTGCCATTATGGTTGTCTGAGCTACCTCCTCCATGGGTATGCTGAAATTGTCCTCCTGTCTTTGGTGTAAGCGAAGTTTCTGTTGAGCTCGAGTTATTCTTCCCTGTCCATACTTCCTCTTGCGATTGTCAATCTGCTGCTGCTTCCCTTCAATCATGAAACACGGTCTACTAACTCCTGGTAGTTATTAAAGTGGCTACCATCAAGCTGCATCTCGACTCATCATTCGGTCCTTCTAGAAACTTCTCTTGCTTAGCTGCATACATGTAGCATCATCTAGTGCATAACGTGCTAACTTGCTAAAATCATCCACATAATTGTGGCATTTGTCGAGTCCTCCTTGGCGCAAGTTGCGAAACTCACGCTTCTTCATGGCCATAGCTCCTGCTTTGAAACATGGGCGTCTGAGCTTCTTGGCCCGATCCCATGTGGCGGTGTCTCTGGGTAAGTGGTGTAAATTCTCCCACCATGCTTTCTGGGTCCTTCAAGCTGATGTGCGGCAAATGTCACCCTTTCTCCATCTCATGCATCCTGCGGTGGTCAACTCCTCCCTATCTTATGGAGCCAATCATACGCAACAATCGGCTCGGTGGTCTTGGAAAACACGGCGGATTCAGCCTTAAGAACGGGTCAAATGGTCAGCTGGTGGTGGTGGCGGTGGGTTGTTGTTGTTGTTGTTGTTGTTGTTGTTGTTGTTGTTGTTGTTGTTGTTGTTTTTGTTGTTGTTTATGCCTTGGTTACGTACCAATGTTTGAATCAAGGCATTACAACTGCTGAATCAATGAGTGATCTCTGGCGGGAAAACAAATCCGAGTTCGCGTCTCGGAGGCATCGAGGGTTTAAGAAAAGGCGAGAATTTAGAATAGAATGAGGTCTAGAGAAACACTACCCATATGCACATGAGACAAATCACACAATATCACTCCAATCAATTCAAACAAGGGCATACAACGGTCTATCTATCGTTACAAAGTCTTGAAACTAAAACTAATATAACATGGGGTAATCTACTCTTGTTATGGTGGTCAACTAGAAAAACTGCTCGATGAAGACTCCATGATATCTGCTCCAACTTCATCTTCGTAATCATCATCACTAGGATCGGAATCGGTGTAAATCGATGATGATGTAGTTCTCTGGACAGTGCTATCTTCATCTTCTCCTCCGGTCTTGAATTTCCATGAGTTCTTCAATCTTCTCCTTAAGATCGCCGTTTTGTCCCACTAGAGCTACAATCTCCTCCATGTAGTCCTTGCGAGTGGCCTTGAGTTCTCCTTCTAGTTCGATAATCTTGGCTTTTGTTGTCTTCAACTCCATCATGTCTGCGCTTTGTCTGGTTTTCTGGCGTCGAATGTGCTGGTTTAACTCTAGATGAAAGCTGCAATGGATCGATCCTTCTTAGTGCCAACTATCTCCCATTGTTCATCTCGGCGCCCACAAATCTGATAGATAGTATCCTTGAGGTCTTCTTTGTAAACTTCTCCAATCGCCCCATGGTTATGTGAGCTGCCATGCTCTTTCCCAAACTCGAGTTGGTGCATTGAAAAGCACTCTATGGGCTCCGTGATTGGCATAAGCGTCCTTAGGAACTTGAGCTTGAATCTTCGGCGCTCTTCTTGGGTAAAGTGGAATTGTAGGTCCGGTGAAGCTTGGTAATCCGATGTTAAGGTACTTAGTGACTTCCTTGGGTGTCGTCCAAAGGGTGTATCTTCATCCGTTTGAGTGAACTTGATCCTCGCTTAGTCATCCTAAAAGAGTAGAAAAGATGAGGAGTTAGAAATGAGAAGAGAGTAGTGATCTTGGGTTTTAGCTTAATGGTCGTGTCCTACGATCGGTGTGCTATGATACCATCTTTGTAGCGACCGGACCTCAAGCAGTCTAATCTCGTGCTCGATGTCATCCTGGATCGATAATCTTGACACCACCACGATTACTCGAAGGATTTATAACGAGTAGCAATCACACACTTATTACAATCGAATGTCTCAAGAGAACTTAATAAAATAAATATGGCTTAAGGCCATCTAATACGATAACAGCGGAAGGCTTGGAAGAATAAGCGAGTCCATCAACTCCAAGCGGCATCCTTGAGTATAGAACCACGACCTATGCACCTTACTCGTTATGCGAAAATCGCAACATGAAGCGTTGCAGCCGAAAACAGGTCGACACATGGAATATCTTGGCAATGTAACACATAGAGAATAATGGAATGATAATCCTATACTACATGCATATATGGCTGGTGGAAAGCTCTATGGTTACTGAGTTTTGCATAAAGCCAATTTTCCCTCTTGCAAAGGAATAAATTTATTTAACTATCATGGTGGTTGTGAAACATTGAGAATGGTTGTGACATCCTCAATCCCAATTAAAAGTACTCATTAACAAACCCAACAATATTAATTTAGAAGTAACATGATGAGATTCACATGATATCCAAGTACTAGATACTCAAGATGTCCATAACGGGGACACGACTAACCATGATTAGTTTATACACTCTCTGAGAGGTTTAGCACTTTTCCCCACAAGACTCGATCGCCTCCGTTTGGTTTCTCGCACTACATGGTGTTTGAGAGGCGGATGGCGAGACATAGTCTTTCGAAGCGCTAGCACCTTACATGTGGGTAGACCGTACCAACCTACATCCCCTACATCAGCTAGCCTACCGTAGAGTTCGCACAACAATCAACTACAAGAGCCCATAATGGCTTGTGGCTGCACACGGAAGTTTCTAGTTTGAATAATCTCATGATCCTTTGAGCACAGGTGGCGGTCCAGAAGAAATCTGAGCAAGTCTGATAGAAACCGGTGCCTCAATCCACCCGGATGTGTATTTAAGTTGCCATAGTAAAATAAACCATTAAATAACAATCTCACATCATCATGGATTCACTCACCCAATCCCGTCTACTAGCATAGCATGGCATAATAAGCAAGCGTGAAGTAACTCCCAAGGGTTTGATAATAAAGCAGGTAATAGGTACTACCTCAATCTACTTCCCAAAACCACAATTTAATTAGATCCTAATCATGCAAGTGTTTGAGGATAGATCTAATGCATAAAAACTGGGTATGAGAAAAGTATGATCAAAGTGTTACTTGCCTTCTAGCGATGATCCATGAAACCTAGAGACTTCGAAGTAACAGTGGCGCACTCACGGGTATTCTATCGCGAGACAAACAAACAAGCATACAATAAGTACTCATCTAATGCAGATAAGACTCAAATAGATCTAACGGATAGTTCAACTTAAGAACTCCGGTTTGCAAAAGAATCAAATCAAAAGGAAACAGCGAAAGTCAAGCGGCGGAAGAAAACAGCTTCGTGTTACTAATCTGGATCTAGGTCAAATTTTCAGAAGCAAAAACTTGTTTAAGTGGGTTATTCGGAAGAGGGTTTGAGGCGAAACTCTAGGCGCTTGATCGCGATTCCGATAAGCAGCGAAATGTTATACTAAAAGCGAAAATCGGATCGGAATCGCGATCGGAAAAATCGTGGATTAAATCCGAGAAAAGAAAAAAAGCAGCGAGCGGGTTAGCGAGCGGACGTTAGTTAACTAAACTAATCTGACGAGCAGCGTTCGTTTAAGCGAACAACGAGCGAACATTCATTAATTAGCCTAAACCGAAAAAACCGAAACTAATAAAAACCGAAAATAAAAAACTGAAAAAAACCGAAATAAAACCAAGAAAAAACGCTCGGGGTTTTTATAAAAAAACCGGTCACGGAAAGCGAAGTGGCGAACCTCGGGGGCGGAGTTCTGTGTGTGACTGGTGGCTCCCGTGGTGTAGCGGCTGATGGTGGTGTGAGGTCGAGGCGGGCAGGCGGAGTGGTGGTGGGCGCGGGTGGCTCGCTTATAAAGTCGCCCCGGTAGTCCCTGAGACACGACCCAAAGGCGGTTCGCTCTTTTTTTTAAAATAATTACTGCGAGAAAAAAAAAAAGTACTAAGCGGACTCCAAAATCCGAAATAAAATTTCCCGACTTCTAAAATCAAGCGGATTTAATGAACATTTATTTGGGGCCTAAATGCAATTTTGAAAAGCAGCATTTTCCTAAATTCAAATAAAAGCGAAAAACTCCAAAATAAAATCTTATTTGATTTTATTATTAAATCTTCATTATTTCTTTATTTTGGGAAAGTCATTTTATTCCCTCTCTCATATTTTGGTAGTAGAAATAATTGAAGATAAAATAATTAAAATCAAATGATCCTATTTTCAAAATTTGAGAAAACTCAAATATGAAAATAACGAAAATCCCTAACTCTTTCCGTGGGTCCTTGAGTTGTGTAGAATTCCTAGGATCGAGCAAAATGCAGCGAAAAAATATGATATGCAATGATGCTCTATGTATAACATTCAATCAAATTGAAAATTTGGGATGTTACAACATCCCAAGCGCGGCGTCGTGGCGCGCTCTAAATCCCACGGCAAAAGCGGTGATTCGGCCGCGGGAGATAATAACACCCGGACGGTGCCGAAGACAACCCCTCGGCGAGATTCAACACGGGAGGAGGAGAAGCCAGCCCTCATGATAGAGGGAGGCGGGGGGAGGTGGATGGCGATAATTATATGCCTCCCTCGAAGATGAGGCAAGCCTCGCTTGACGGCAATTTGTCTTGCTGAGGATCCCGCGAGCAGGAGGCGTTTCAAGCAGGCTTATAGCCCGACAGCAGCAAGCAAGCCTCAAGCGGCGACGGTTTAGAGTGACCAAGACTTGCTAGGCGGCGGATGGGTGAAGTCCTTGCGGCGAAAATGCGAACTTCGAGCGCCCCTCAAGAGATACCCAAAAGCGAGCAGCTACCCCAATTAGAAGCGGCACCCAAACCTACATCACCGGTAGCATCTTTGCGGCGACCAAAGCCACCCGTAGTCGCGACGGAGAGAGCCTCTAGACCCTCCATTCAAGCCGCGCCCGGCGTCGCTCGAAAAGTACCAAGCGCGGGGAAGCAGCGGACACTGCGAGACATATTGGAGGACAAGGCAAGGCAAACAAGATCGATCTACGGATCGGCGTGGGCGCGTACGACCTGTGACGATAAAATCACGCCGGATCTGACAATTCGGTAGGGCGAACTTCGATGAACAAAGCTCATTTGAGCTGCGTCGTGATATAGCTCAATACGGAGCGCACATCCACTATGCTTCACAGACAGTGATGGATCATCAAGTCCCAGGGTTTCAAACCCGTAAACATCGAATCATCACGATGGCACAGCAGATCCTGCGATTTGGATCAGGACTACCTCCTCCATATCCACATGGCCCGCGGTGATGATCTACCGCCATCAAATACCTCCACTCAAGCTTAAAGGACCAGCTCGGCATTGGCTTATGACTGCCCGGGCGAATCAATTGGTTGTTGGGAGGACACGAAGCCGCATTCCTTGATAACTTCGGGGCACATATGTGGAACCACAGGGCGCCGATGACCTCGGCCACATGTAACACCGGATGATTAGGGAGCAGTAATCACCCGATTATGGTGACTAACCTCTCGATGATTGAATCCGTTCTAAAACAAAAATCAAAACTAAAACAAGCGATAAAAAGTTTCAAAAACAAAAATCTAAAATGTTAGGGATTGTCTAAAACAGCTAACCTAATTATGGTGGGGTGCACTAATTTTTGTAAAATGCTACGGCATTTTAAATAAACTAAAAAGCAGAAAAGGAAAAAGAAAGAAAAGAAAAACAAGAAAGGGGAGGATAACACCTGGCCGGTCAGCCCCCCCCACACCCTAACCCCCTGGCCCATTCCCCTCCCCCACAGGCGGCCCATCGGCCCGGCCCTTGACCACATACCCCCCAACCCCTTGACAAACCCTAGCAGCCCCACTTCCCCCCAGCCCCCCCTCTCCCTCCCTCCGATCTGGATCGATTCCACCCCGGCCGAGACCCCGTCGCCCCCCCACCTGTGGCCCCGCCCATGCCTTGGGACCCCCCTCCTCCTCCTCGCCACCTTTGAGAGCCCCCTCCTTCCTCAGTCGCCCCCAAGCACGACGGCCGCCTTGTGGTCGATCCCGACCCCCTCCGCCTCCCAGGCCCGTGAGCTGCCCCCCCCGCCTCCTCGCCGGTCGTCACGCCCTCCACCAGCAGCTCGCTTAGACCCCGCAGGCGCTCGGTGAGCTCATGAACCCCCAGGTTCCCTCTCTTCCCCCTCCCCGTCGGCCAGCTCCGGCCACCTGTGACCCGCACCGCCTCCCCCCTCGCCCCTCTCCTCACCGTCTGTGCCTTGTAGCCCGTCGCCCGGCTCCGTCGCCGGCTTGGCCGCCCGTGACTCGCCCCAAACCCCCCCTTCCTCTCTTCTTCCCCGTCCGTCAGCGCCTCCGCCGCCGGGCGCCACCCTCGCCGGCGCCCTTCCCCACGGCCATGCGAAACCCGGCCCTTAAGCGCCAGGGCCTCCCGTCGCCGGCTCCACGCCCCCTCGTGCCCGTCGCTCGGCCCGGGCCCCATAACACTTCCCCACGTCGGGGCCGAACCCCCGCCACCCCGTCGCCTCGCCTTGCGCCGCTTCGCCGCCGGTCGTCGCCGTGTGGCTCTGACCCCGACCCGCCGTCACAGCCTCGGCGCCCGGTCCCCGTTGGCCTCGGGTTGAGCCTTCCATGCCCGCTTGCACCGATCCGTTTGCCCCTCGGGGCCAATGACATGGGGCCCCACCCCCCCAAAAAGAAGCGGTTTTTATTAAAAGCGAACTAAAAATAAAATGAAAATAAATTAAAACTAATTAACTAATTAATTAATTAATTAATTAATTAATTAATTAATTAATCTAATTAATTGATTAATTAACCTAATCATTAATTAACTAATGTTAATTAACTTTGATTAGGTTAATTAGGTATTAGAAAATGACATGCGGGACCCACACAGCCGGGGTTGACTCGATCAACCCTGTTCTTGATGTCGGCATGACATCATCTTGATATCATAAATGCATTTTCGAAATTAATTAAATAATTAATTAAATTCCAGAAATTAATAAAATCTTTTAAAAATCATATCTTTTAATCCGTAATCCGGTTAAAATATTTTCAACATGAAAGTTGCTCGAGCAGCGAGGCGAATCCGGATCGCGATCCGTTCGTCCACCACACCTCTAACCTACTCGAACCTGCAAACTTTCCTCTCGGTTCATATATGCGCGGGCGTCGGGCAAGGAAAACTTCCGGATGTTTTCCCCCTAACGATACCCCCTCATACCACGTTAGAACACGCCTAGCATCGCTTCTTGGCATGTCATGCATCGATATGCATCTGTTTACTTTGTATTCATTGTTTCTTCCCCTCTTCTCTCCGGTAGACTACTGAGACCAGCCAGCTGCGGTGGCGATTCGACTACGGTGTTGCGACCCCTCTCTCTTGCGAGCAACCAGGCAAGCCCCCCTTGATCACGGATATAGCCTACTCTTATCTACCTGCTTGCATTAGAGTAGTATAGCATATTCTTTTTTTGAGATACTCCTATCTTCTTTGCATGCTTTGTCCTTGTAACCATTTGTTACCTTACGCAATCCTATATGCTTAGTATAGGATGCTAGTACTTTCATCTGTGGCCCTACTTTCTTGTCCGTCTGCGTGCTATACTATCGGGCGTGATCACTCGGGAGTTGATCACGGGTATATACTATATCTTATACATGATACATGTGAGACTAAAAGTCGAATTGGTGATGGAGCACCATGAGTGGATCTTTGTGGCGGGCGGCAGGGCAGGTTGAGACCGCCTAGGAGAGAGGTGGGCTGGCCTGACCGGCGTTCGCGATTATAACTGCAGCTTGCGAGGTCTTGGTATTTGATCTGGTTGGCTCTGAGCTTATCGCACTAACCATCTCTGCGGGAGTAGTTATGGGTATCCGGCGTCGTGGTATCGGTAGAAATGCTTGAGCGTCGGCGGACGGCGGCGGCCGGATTGGGTGGGCGCTTCTTGGGCTGATGCGCTTCGGCAGCGTCACATAGCGTCTTGGTGTGCTTTCGAGGCGATGGGCCCGGACCCTGCGGCGCTTAGGTTTGAACCGGCGTGTTGGCCTCTCTGTTGTGCCTAGGTGGGGCTGCGGCGTGTTGATCTTCAGCGGCGGGCATGACCCGGAAAGTGTGTCGGCCAAATGGGATCAAGCGTCTTTGGGTAAGATGGTGCACCCTGCGGTGATTAATCTATTCGGATAGCCGTGATCTTGATAGCAGGGCGACTTGGAGTTGTACCTTGAGCTTATGACAACTAGAACCGGATACTTGATAAAACACACCCTTCCAAGTGCGGATACAACGGTGGTCGCTCTCGCTCGGGGATATGAGCGAGGGATTGCGGGTAGGATTATTGCTATATGATGTTACTTGGAGGACTTGGTTGTCCTCCTCCTACATTGCAAGACGGTGTCGAGCGTAGTCTTCGTTAAGACTAACTATCCCCTCTTATTACGGCATTCTGCGATTCGGTCCTTGATATGGCCTTTACACATATATCCATGCATATGTAGTGTAGCTCCTTGCTTGCAGTACTTTGGATGAGTACTCACGGTTGCCTTGTTCCCCTTTTCCCTACCTCTACTCGATTGCTGCAACAGGCGATGGAGCCGAGGCGGGCATACCGCCTATGGCGACTACTACTCGGAGGTGCCTACTACTACGTGCAGCCCGGCGGCGGCGACCGGGAGTGACCTAGGAGGATCGAGGCGGGAGGCTGCTCCTCTTCGATCTGTATCGGTTTGTGCTAGCCATCTTATGGCACCTTGTTTAACTTATATGCGTACTCGGATATTGTTGCTTCCGCTGACTTCGTCTATGATCGAGCACTTGTATTCGAGCCCTCGAGGCCACTGGCTTGTATTATGATGCTTGTATGACTTATTTTATTGTAGAGTTGTGTTGTGATATCTTCCGTGAGTCCTTGATCTTGATCGTACACATTTGCGTGCATGATTAGTGTCTGATTGAATCGAAGCGTCTGAAGATTGATATCGAGCCATTGCTGTAGGAATCCCCTTCCACACTCCTTGGCGAAGTCGAGTCTAGACATTGCAAAACTTTTACTAACTTGGCTGTGTGCCTTACGGGCCCCGTCGCCATCGGGTGGTACTAGGATCTTTTACTCCTCGACCTTTACTGCGGGACTCTGAACTCTCTTCTACTCGGGTTAAGCGATTTTACTAACTATCACTAGGATCCGTGATCGCATTCACCCCAAAGTTGGATATAGCCTTAGTTGTTTTTGGAATTGTATTTGAGCAATTTCCACCTTGTCATTTGACTCCTTTGAAGCGTCTTTGTTTTCGAGATGGAACCCACGAGGCAGGTAAATGCGCCACCACGACGGCCATTGGTGCCTCGGGATCACTGCGGTGCTAGCGAGATGATGACCTATCTGGGTTATCGGCGGCACCTGAGTACCGTCTATGAGAGTACCGGGACTATAACCGGGAAGCGATGCAGCGCCATCGTCCACCTCTACTCTCGGGGTGCAGGTCCACTCTTGTCTTTGCACACGCACATGGTGTTGGAGTGACTATCGATATGGCAGTCCACGATCTGCTTATGCTGCTCGACCGTCTTCGTGCGAGTATCGAGTTGGACACCTCCCCTTGGGCACATTGCTATCGCGTCGATGTTGGTGAGGAGGTTACTACTGCTGCCTACACCTTTGTCACCGAGCCTTTCCACCATCGAACTTTGTTACGCATCTGATGGGCTGGATCGAGCTAACGAGCTCTTCGCCACGAGTTGTACATCACCGTCGGCACCTCTACCGTGCTCGCGCTGATGCACCCTTTGTCCGTCCGGAGAGCTGCGCGTTCTGCGATCTACCCGGCCGGACCGTGATGCCCCGGGGTGTCGGTTGGCGGGCGTGGGAGGCTACTCTCCGCTTTGGCCCTTTTCGCCACACGGGCGTCGGATTCAGCACGAGTATCCGCGGCCCCAGTCAGCGGCGTGGAGGACTATCCCTGCCGCTTTACCGACTTTGGGCTCTGACTACCTCCATGATGCAGCGTGGGGTGATGTGAACTTGCTTGTTAGTGTTTGATGTATTCGCGCGAGCACTGCGTGCCGCCTATGATGTAGTAGTCTATGTCTTGGACTCTATGTATCGAACTCTATGCATGATTCCTTTTGTAAGATATGCCAACTACTATGTAGTTCCCATCATCTTGCTTTCATTATGCATGTTTCATCATGAATGATTCACATCTCTTGCTTAATTTCTCAAATCTTTGAACTACCTGTTATATAATAGCGGGATGGTTAGGCCAGCGAGTGCGTGTCGTGGTGCCAACTTCCCACCACTTTGAGTACATGGCTGGTATGATCCAACAGCTCGAGATGAATCGCCAGTTCATGGAGAACATGATGGCTCAGTTCCCTCGCCCCAATATGAACCCGGCACCCAAGCGGAACAACTCTGCGAGATTTCATACGCTGAACCCGGCGTGTCGCAGCTCAACTCAGCCCTTTGGATCTTGATGGTAGCTCCGTGACATCACCTATGAGATGGAGTCTGCTGATGTAGCCCACTGGCTATGTCACCTTTGCTTCCTTCTTCTGAAGGGACCCAGACTCAATGGTGGGACAGCCACGGCGTACTCTGCCGGTTGGAACACTCATCACTGGCGGACTTCGGGCTGCCTTCGTGCCGCTTCATCCCTCAAGGGTCATGGACGGAAGAAGCGTGAATTCATAACCTCACCCAAGGCAACAAGACTGTTGAAGCCTATCGGCGAGTTCTTGGACTTGTCTCGCTATCTTTGAAGAGGATATTACAAGCGATGCCTTGAGACGGAGAAGTTCGTGGCGGTCTTCAAGGCGACATCAAGCTCGCACTTCTAGTGCGACTTTGCTGATTCGCCACCTTGGTGAACAAAGCTATCAATGTCGGCTGGTGCGGGAATACGAGCTCTAACGGCGCAACCGTGACACGGGCTCATCTTGAGCCCGTCCTCGCATGAGCGCAAGATATGGATTCCCAACAGCATGTACCATCCGAATGATACTGCTCCAAAGCGAGAACTATGCTACACCTCGTGCGCCTACAACTAAGCGGCGAAGCTTCCAGCTCCACCACCCCAAGCTCTGTTCCCACTCCCAATAATGGCTTATGCTTGGTGCGGACAGCGGGGCACCGTGCTAGAGAATGCAACGAACCGAATCAGGTGGCCCTTCCGGCGGTGGCCGTGGAAACACCGGAACCGCAACAACGGCAAGTCTTATGGGCAGCTCGGGCCAACCCGTTGATCTGAGCGAAGCTCAAGACCAGCACCTGCTCTTGTGATGGGTACACTCCTCGTAAATTCGAGTACACGCATCTGTTTTATTGATTCGGAGCATCGCATTCATTCATGTCGAAGACTTTGCATACAAGCACGGCGTTAAGTGTGAAGAGATGAACTCTTGGTAGTGGTAAAAACCCCATTGGGACAATGTCAAACCTCCATGGTTGGCGTCGGCGTCCCGTGGAAATCGAAGGGTTGGAATTCTATGCCTCCCCATTATCACGAAGGCGTCTAACATCGACCTCATTTTGGGGATGGATTGGTTGAAAGCGCATCTGGCGTCAATCGTTTGCGCCACTAAGACCGTCCATCTGCTACACCCTTCGATGAAATAGTAGCTACAATGCTAAATGCGGTTCAAGATGCGAGGCAAGGCTCTATGCATTGAATGCATTGAGCGCCGCACCCTCGAGGAATTGAAAACATTCACGTCGTTTGCGATTTCCAAGGCGTCTTTCTGAAGAACTTCGAGGATTCCCCTGCTAGAAATTTGTCGAATTCGTCATCGACTTGAAACCGAGCACCACTCCTATAATAGCGACCCTACAAGATGCGCCGCGCGAACTCCTTGAGCTAAAGGAGAAATCGACAAATCTCTTCAAAGCGGCTTCATTAGCCCAAGTTGCTCACCTTGGGAGCACCTTCTCTCTTTGTCAAGAAGAAGGATGGGACAAACCGATTGGTCCAAGACTACCGTCCTATAAATCAAGCTACCATTAGAATAAGTATCCTCTTCCTCGGATCAATGATCTTTATGATCAATTGGCTGGTTCGTCGGTGTTCTCGAAACTTCGACTTGAGGTTGGGTTACCACCAGATCCGTGTTCGTGAGGAGGATATCCCCAAGACCGCATTTGTGACTCGTTATGGTTCTTACAGTACACGTCATGTCTTCGGCAACCAATGCTCCAGCTACCTTCTCTCGCTTTGATGAACTATATATTCATGGATTACCTCGACAAGTTAAATCGTGGTTTATCTGGATGATATCTGATCTATTCAAGAATGAAGAAGAACATCTTGAACATCTTAGTCTTGTCTTTGGAAAAGCTACGAGAGCATCAACTCTATGCCAAGTTCTCCAAATGTGAATTACGGCTTCGAAGTAACCTATCTTGGGCATGTCATTTCTAAGGATGGTATTGCCGTCAACCTGAAAGAGTTCAGGCTATTCTCGATTGGACTCCTCCGAAGAGCGTTAAGCAAGTCGAAGTTTTCTCGGTCTACTTGACTATTGCCGTCGATTAAGTGAGAACTTCTCCAAGATTGCCGACCTCGACTAACTTTGTTGCATAAGGCGTCAAATTCAATGGGCGAGATAAATGTCGGGAAAGTTTCCGGGCACTCAAAGACAAGTTGACTTCGCCCGATGCTAGCTCCTCCGATACTAAGAAGGACTTCGTCATTTCTTTGCGGCGCTTCTCGTCAAGGTTTAGGCGGTGTCCTAATGCAAAAGCGCAAAGTGGTTGCTTATGCCTCTCGGCGATTCGCCCTCACGAGGAGAACTACCCAGTTCATGACCTCGAACTTGCTGCCGTCATTCATGCACTAAGCGGTGGCGACATTACCTTCTCGTGTCGTTGCGAGATCTTCACCGACCACCAAAGTCTGAAGTATCTGTTTACTCAGCCAGACCTGAACCTCCGTCGGAGAGATGGATGGAGGCGATTGCAGAACTTTGATTTGGGTATTTCCTATCGCCGAGCAAGGCTAATGTAATGGCTGATGCCTTGAGCGCAAGTCTTCTGCAACCACCTTGAGTTCACAAAGTTCAGCCCCACTTGTTGAAGAATTGAAAGCTGAACCTCCATATTGTTCCTCAAGGTTTTTCGCTCCCCTCCTCCGGAGTTCAAAGATGAATCTCCGTGTTGTTCCCCAGGGTTCCCTTTATACCTGGCTGTTGAACCCGATCTCGTGGGCACCATAAAGACAATGCGAGGATTTGACTCTGAAGTCTACAAGATTAAACAAGACATCGGAAAGGAAATCCCTCATCCTTCACTATTCTTGATGATGGCGCCTTGTACTTCAAAGGCCGCCTAGTGGTGCCGTGTAAGAAGGAAAATCTGAATATGACTCGAGAAGGTTATGAAAGAAGCTCATGATCGCCTCTATGTATCCATCTGGTAGTACAAAGATGTATCAAGACATTAAATCGGAGATTACAGTGGTCTAATATGAAGCGAGGACATTGCTCGCTATGTTTACGAGTGTGGCGTTTGCCGTCGTATCAAAGCGAGAACATCAAAGGCCTCTTTGGAACTCTGCAACCTATCTCTATTCCCGAATGGAAATGGGACCATGTTGAAATGGACTTAAATCCTTTGGATTTCCCAAATCGCGAGAAAGGTAATGATGCTATTCTTGTCGTCATTGACGGCTTTCTAAAGTTGCACATTTTACGGCGGTCGAAAAGCGATCCTTTGCTAGCCGACACAGCGCTCTATATGTCGAAATTGTTTCACTTCACGGTATTCCTTTGGTTGTCGGTTCGGACCGTGGCAGCTTATTCACTTCAAGATTACGGGCAAGTTTTCAAGAAGCTATGGGGACTCATTTATCTTTCGATCTGCGTTTCATCCATGATCTCAAAGGCAAGTTGAGCGTGT
Organism: Aegilops longissima; assembly: GCA_021605205.1. Lineage (NCBI taxonomy): Eukaryota > Viridiplantae > Streptophyta > Magnoliopsida > Poales > Poaceae > Aegilops > Aegilops longissima. The sequence continues at coordinate 46,314 of JAHIAM010004608.1, forward strand.
CAACCAAATTCTCGAAGACATGCTTGAGCTTGTGTCGTTCCTTGACAAGAAATGGGAGGAATCTCTCCGTATCTTTGAGTTCTCTTATAATAATAGCTATCAAGCTAGTCGAAGATGGCCCCCTTGAAGTGTTATATGGGCGAAAGTGCGAACCCCTCTGAGCTGGTGAGAAGCGGGAGCGTCCACTCTTGGTCCGGATATTATCCAACATGCGAAGAACAAGTCCGCATTATTCGCGAGAATCTCAAGACTTTCGATCGCGTCAAAAGAGTAATTATGACCGTCATCACAAAGACATGGTCTATCAACTTTGGCGAAAAGGCCTATCTTGGCGTTACACCAATGAAGGTGCTCACGCTTCGGGATCAAGGGCAAGTTAGCTCCTCGCTATATTGGCCCTTTCACTATTCGGAAAGGCGTGGAAAAGTGGCTTATCAAGCTGGAGCTTCCGTCGAACCTTTCTCGGAGTTCACGATGTGTTCCACGTGTCCCAACTCGGCGCTGCTTCAAGGACCCAATCCGGCGATGGACCATGAAGTGCTTTCGAATTGCAGCAGGACCTCTCCTATAAAGAGCATCCGGTCCGCATTCTCGACCAAGCTGAGCGCCGCTGCGTCGGGAAAGGCGATCAAGTTCCTCAAAGTCCGATGGTGAATCACTCTGAAGATGAAGCCACACAGGAGCGAGGATCGTCTTGAGATGAATATCCGCACTCTTTCCTTCTACCTCCTAAATCTCGGGCGAGATTTCTTGTAATGGAGGAGATTTGTAACACCGGATGGTTATGCAGCAGTGATCACCTCGGTTATGGTGACAAACCTCTCTTGATTGAACCCGTTCTAAAACAAAAATCAAAACTAAAACAAGCGATAAAAAGTTTCAAAAACAAAATCTAAAATGTTAGGGGTTGTCTAAAATAGCTAACCTAATTATGGTGGGGTGCACTAATTTTTGTAAAATGCTTTGGCATTTTAAATAAACTAAAAAAGAAAGAAAAGGAAAAAGAAAAAAAAAAAACAAGAAAGAGGGAGGAAAACACCTGGCCCGGTCAGCCCCCTACACAGCCCTCGCCCCCTGGCCCATTCCCATTCCCCCTGGGCGGCCCATCATTGACCCTTGACCCATACCCCCCCCCCCCATGGCAAACCCTAGCCGCCCCCCCACTTGCCCCCGCCCTCACCCTCCCTCGCCCGTCTGGATCGGTCCCACTCCAGAGAGACCCGTCCCCCCCCCCACCTCGCCCGTGCCCCGCCCCCGCCCCCGGACCCCCCTCCTCCTCCCCCGCGCCTGAGCCCCCTCCTCCCCTCCGTCGCCCCCAACCACGAGCAGCCGCCCATGGTCGATCCCGACCTCCCCTCCGCCTCCCGGCCGTGCGTGCTTCCGCCCGCCCGCCTCCTCGCGATCGTCACCGCCCTCCACCGAGCCGCTCGCTTAGACCCACAGGCGCTCGGTGGCTCGCCAAACCCCGGTTCCCCTCTTCCCCCTCCCCGTCGGCAGCAGCTCCAGCCCCGGCCACCGTGACCCGCCTCCCTGCCCTCGCTCCTCTCCTCTCCGTCTGGCCTTGTAGCCCGTCGCCCGGCTCCATCCGCCAGCCGCCGCCCAGCTCACTCGCCTTGAACCCCCCCGTTCCCTCTCTTCTTCCCTCGCCAGCGCCTCCAGCCCCGCCCGGACGCCCCTCTTGGCGCCCCCCACGGCCTTGAAACCCGGCCCCTTAAGCGCCCAGAGGCCTCCCGTCGCCGGCTCCACGCCCCCCTCGCGCCCGTCGCTCGGCCGGACCCCGTGTACGTTCCTCCCCGTCAGGCCAGAACCCCCTCCCCACCGTCGCCTCATGGCGCCTTCCATGCCGTCGGCCGGTCGCGCCGTGTTTCTGACCCCGAAATCTTCAGCCTCGGCGCCCGGTCCCCGTTAGCCTCGGGTTGAGCTTCATACCGCATGGCCTTTTACTGTCCGTTGCCCCTCGGGGCCAATGACATAGGGGCCCCCCCTTTAAAAAACGGTTTTTTATTAAAACAGAATAAAAATAAATGAAAATAAATTAAAACTAATTAACTAATTAATTAATTAATTAAGTAATTAATTAATCTAATTAATTCGATTAATTAACCTAATCATTAATTAACTTAATTAACTAATGTTAATTAACTCTAATTAGGTTAATTAGGTATTAGAAAATGACATGCGGGACCCACACATCGGGGTTGACTCGTCAACCTGTTGATTATTCTGATGTCGGCATGACATCATCTTGATGTCATAAATGCATTTTCGAAATTAATTAAATAATTAATTAAATTCAGAAATTAATAAAATCTTTTAAAAATCATATCTTTTAATCCGTAATCCGGTTAAAATATTTTCAACATGAAAGTTGCTCGAGCGGCGAGGCGAATCCGGATCGCGATCCGTTCGTCCACCACCGCCTCTAACCTATCGAACCTGCAAACTTTCCTCTCGGTTCATCATCGTGGGGCGTCGGGCAAGGAAAACTTCCGGATGTTTTCCCCCTAACGGTACCCCCTCATACCACGTTAGAACACGCCTAGCATCGCTTCTTGGCATGTCATGCATCGATATGCATCTGTTTACCTTGTATTCATTGTTTCTTCCCCTCTTCTCTCCGTAGACTCTGAGACCGGCCGCTGCTGCGGTGGCGGTTCGACTACGGTGTTGTGACCCCTCTCTCTTGCGAGCAACCAGGCAAGCCCCCCTTGATCACGGATATAGCCTACTCTTCTCTATCTGCTTGCATTAGAGTAGTATAGCATATTCTTGTTTTGGATACTCCTATCTTCTTTGCATAGCTTTGTCCTTGTAATACATTGTTACCTTACGCAATCCTATATGCTTAGTATAGGATGCTAGTACTTTCATCTGTGGCCCTACTTTCTTGTCCGTGCGCGTGCTATACTATCGGGCGTGATCACTCGGGAGTTGATCACGGGTATATACTATATACTTATACATGATACATGTGAGACTAAAGTCGGGTTGGTGATGGAGCACCATGAGTGGATCTTTGAGGCGGGGCGGCAGGCGAGTTGAGACCGCCTAGGAGAGGTGGGCTGGCCTGTTCGGCGTTCGCGGTTACTTGCTGCTTAACGAGGTCTTGGTATTTGATCTGGGTTGGCTCTGAGCTTATCGCACTAACCATCTCTGGCGGGAGTAGTTATGGGTATCCGGCGTCGTGGTATCGGTAGAAATACTTGAGCGTCGTGACGGGCGGCCTAGCAGCCGGATTGGGCTGGAGCGCTGCTGGGCTAGAGTGCGCTTCGGCGCGTCATATAGCGTCTTGAGTGTGCTTTCGAGGCGATGGGCCCGGACCCTGGCGCTTAGGTTTAGAACCGGCGTGTTGGCCTCTCTGTTGTGCCTAGGTGGGGCTGCGGCGTGTTGATCTTCTGTGGCGGGCATGACCCGGAAAGTGTGTCGGCCAAATGGGATCAAGCGTCTTTGGGTAAGATGGTGCACCCTGCGGTGATTAATCTATTCGGATAGCCGTGATCTTGATAACAGGGCGACTTGGAGTTGTACCTTGAGCTTATGACAACTAGAACCGGATACTTGATAAAACACACCCTTCCAAGTGCGGATACAACGGTGGTCGCTCTCGCTCGGGGATATGGCGAGGATTGCGGGTAGGATTATTGCTATATGATGTTACTTGGAGGACTTGATTTGTCCTCTTACATCTCTTGCAAGACAGGTGTCGAGCGTAGTCTTCGTTAAGACTAACTATCCCCTCTTATTACGGCATTCTGCGATTCGGTCCACGATATGGCCTTTTACATATATCCATGCATATGTAGTGTAGCTCCTTGCTTGCGAGTACTTTGGATGAGTACTCACGGTTGCCTTGTTCCCCTTTCCCCCTACCTCTACTCGATTGCTGCAACAGACGATGGAGCCGAGGCGAGGCGCCACCGCCTATGGCGACTACTACTGCGGAGGTGCCTACTACTACGTGCAGCCCCGGCGGCGACGGGGAGTGACCTAGGAGGATCCCGGCGGGAGGCTGCTCCTCTTCGATCTGTATCCGTTTGTGCTAGCCATCTTATGGCACCTTGTTTAACTTATATACGTACTCGAGATATTGTTGCTTCGCTGACTTCGTCTATGATCGAGCACTTGTATTCGAGCCCTCGAGGCCCTGGCTTGTATTATGATGCTTGTATGACTTATTTTATTGTAGAGTTGTGTTGTGATATCTTCCGTGAGTCCTTGATCTTGATCGTACACATTTGCGTGCATGATTAGTGTCACGATTGAATCGAAGCGTCACAGCCACATAATTCAGCAGCCGGAAGAATCAGCGGACAATTGGACCACGGTTCCTAACCAAGAAAAATCAAAGCGTT
>JAHIAM010004609.1:0-29859 GCA_021605205.1 Aegilops longissima
ACTCTCGATACTACTGCGAAGGCGTGTCGAGCAGCATAAGCGACATCGTGGACTGCCATATCGATGATCACCCCAACACCATGTGCGTGTGCACCGCAAGAGTGGAGTCATACTCCAGAGAGTAGAGGTGGACGATGGCGGCGGTACTGCTCTGGTTAAAATCTGGTACTCCTCAAAGATGGTGTACTCAGGTGCCAGCGATAACCCGAGATAGGTCATCATCTCTGCTAGCACTTGCAGTGATCCCGAGCACCAATGGCTATCGTGTGGCGCCGCGACCTGCCTCGTGGGTTCCATATGAAAACAAAGGCGTTTCAAAGGAGTCAAATGGCGGTGTGGAAGTTGATCAAAATACAATTCAAGAAACAACTATGGCTTTATCCAACTTTGGGGTGAATGTGGTCACGGGATCCTAGTGTTAGTTAGTAAAATCGTTTAACCCGAGTAGAAGAGAGTTTAGAGTCGGAGTAAAGGTCGAGGAGTAAAAGATCCTAGTACCACCCGATGGCGGCGTGGGCCCGTAAGGCACACAGCCAAGTTAGTAAAAGTTTTGCAATGTCTAGACTACATTGCGGCCAAGGAGTGTGGAAAGGGATTCCCTACGAGCGATCGGCTCGATACCAACTTGGCGCCCTCGATTCAATCGTACACTAATCATGCACGCAAATGTATGCGATCAAGATCAAGGACTCACGGAAGATATCACAACACAACTCTACAAATAAAATAAGTCATACAAGCATCATAATACAAGCCGAGGGGCCTCGAGGGCTCGAATACAAGTGCTCGATCATAGGCGAGTCACGGAAGCAACAATATCTGAGTCTGAGACATAAGTTAAGCAAGTTTGCCTTAAGAAGGCTAGCACAAACTGGGATCTGAGATCGAAAAGCGCGGGCCTCTGCACAGGATCCTCCTAGCTACTCCCAGTCGTAAATCGTCGGGCTGCTGCGTAGTAGTAGGCACCTCCCGTAGTAGTCGTCATCGGCGGTGGCGTCGCGCCCTGGCTCCATCGTCTGCAGTTGTAGCAATTGAATAGAGGTAGGGGAAAAGGGAAACAAGGCAACCGTGAGTACTCATCCAAACTACTCGCAAGCAAGGAGCTACACTACATATGCATGGATATATGTGTAAAGGGCCATATCATTGGGTGAAGCTGAGAATGCCGAGAATAAGAGGGGATAGCTAGTCTTAACGAAGACTACGCTTACGGTCACTGTCTTGCAGCAGAAGAAGGACAATCTGAAGTCCTCCAAGTACCATCACATAGCAATAATCCTACCCGTGATCCCTCCTCATATCCCTAAGAGAGCGACCACCGGTTGTATCCGCACTTGGAAGGGTGTGTTTTATCAAGTATCTGGTTCTAGTTGTCATAAGCTCAAGGTACAACTCCAAGTCGTCCTGTTATCAAGATCACGGCTATTTGAATAGATTAACTTCCTGCAGGGTGCACCATCTTACCAAAGACGCTTGATCCCATTTGGCGGACACACTTTCTGGGTCATGCGGGACGCGGAAGATCAACACGTCGCAGCCCACCTAGGCACTGTGAGAGGCCAGCACGCCGGTCTAAACCTAAGCGCAGGGTGCAGGCCCATCACCCGAGCACACACACTTGCGTTGCGAGGCGGCGAAGCAGACCTAGCCTAGCAGCGTTCCATCCAATCCGTGGCGCGCTGGCTGTCGTGACGTCTGAAGTGCTTGGTGATACCACGGCGGGATACCCATAACTACTCCAGCGTAGATGGTTAGTGCGTATAAGCTCAGAGCCAACTCAGATCAAATACCAAGATCTCCTTAAGCGTGTTAAGTATCATGAGACGCGAACAGGGCCAGGCCCACCTCTCTCCTAAGCGGTCTCAACCTGCCTGTCGCTCGCCTCAAAGATCCACTCGCGGGTGCTCCACCAGCCGACCCGACTTTAGTCTCCACATGTATCATGTATAAGTATATAGTATATACCGTGATCACCTCCCGAGTGATCACGGCCCGATAGTATAGCACGGCAGATGGACAAGAATGTAAGGCCACAGATGAATGTACTAGCATCCTATACTAAGCATATAGGATTGCAGGTAAAGGTAACAACAGTGGTAACAAGGACAGGCTATGCAGCAGTATAGGAGTATCTGAAAGCAGTAACATGCTACACTACTCTAATGCAAGCAGTATAGAGAAGAGTAGGCGATATCTGGTGATCAAGGGGGACTTGCTGGTTGCTCGGGCAAGAGAGAGGGGTCGTCAACACCGTAGTCGAAGCCGGGCAGCGGCAGCGTCGGTCTCGTAGTCTACCGGAGAGAAGAGGGGGAAGAAACAATGAATACCAAGTAAACAGATGCATATCGATGCATGACATGACAAGTAGCGATGCTAGGCGTGCCCTAACGTGGTATGAGGTGGTACCGGTTAAGAAACATCCGGAAAGTATTCCGGTGTTTAGCGTTTTCGAGCGGAAGGGCGGAGGAAAGTTGCAGGTTCGATAGGTTAGGGGTGTGTGGCGGACGAGCGAATTGCGATCCGGATTCGCCTCGCCGTTACGAGTAACTTTCATGTTGAAAATATTTTAACCGATTACGGTTTAAAAGATATGATTTTAAAGATTTTATTAATTTCTGGAATTTAATTAATTAATTAATTAATTTGAAAAATGGATTTATAGCGTCGGCATGAGGTCATCTTGACGTCGGCGATCAACAGAGGTTGACTTGGTCAACTGACATGTGGGTCCGTTAAATGGGTATTTGTTAACTAATTACCTAGTTTAGTCTAATTAACACATGTTAATTAGGTTAATTAACCATTAGGTTAATTAATCGGGATTAATTAAATGAATTATTTTCTTAATTAATTAATTAATATTTTAATTATCATTTATTTTTATTTTAACGTTTTGGGGTGGGACCCCATGTCATTAGCGAGGCAGTCGGTCGACTGGTGGCCACCGAAGTCAACAATTGGCGGGCCCCTAGGGTCCTGGTCGATGACCCGAGGTGGCCCGGTCGGCCACGTCGCCGATCTGATGCGCGGAGTTGGCTCGGCGAGCCACTGTGGCGGAGGCCCGGCGAGCCTCGGATTTCGCCACGGTGGCCCAAAGCAGGTGTGGCTACTCCCGTTCGACGCTAACGGCGTCGCGCGTCACATGGAGCTCAGGTTGGCCCCGGGATGACCGGAACCACGCCGAAAGCAGCGGAGGCGGCGACTCATTCGGTTGGATGTCGGAGGCGGTGGAGCAGCGTGCTCGGAGCAAAAGAAGGGGCTAGGCAGGCTCTCGTGGCGCGGGCGAGCTAAATAGCCTTGGGCGGGACCATTTGGTCGCCGGGCTTCGCATGGCGATGAGCTCCATGATGATGGGCTCGAGCACGTACAAAGCGGCGACCACGAGCCCGTTAGAGCGAGAGAGAAGGAGCGGAGAGGGCAGGGAGCACGTTCCGTGCTCGGCGAGGAAGATAGAGGAGGGCAGGCGGAGGCGGCCGGGCAGTGGGGGGGGGGGGAGGGGCCTCGGCCGAGCGGAGGAGGCGCGAGGAGGAGCCTGGCGGGGGGAAGTCCAGCGAGGAGGAGGTATGCGGGCGCAGTGAGCAGCGTGGCCAGGAGCGACAGCAGGAGGTCGACCCTCTGGTGACAGAGCCAGCGAGGGAGGAAGAGCTCATGGGGGACGCGTGGGGTCTCGGAAGCGGGCTCGGCGGTCGAGGCGACCAGGAGGAGGAGGCGAGGCGCTCGGCGGCAGGCGATCCGGCGAGGCGAGGTGGGAGTTGGGGACAGTCCCGAGCGATGAGGGGTTCAGGCGCCTCTTGGAGTCGGGGAGGAGGGAGGAGGTGAGAATGGGGCGGCGACGGTGGGGTGAAGCGCCGGCGTCGAAGCGACAGGATCAGGCGGATCCCGAACCAGATCAGGGGGGGAGGAGGAGGAGGCGATGGGGAGGGGGATCCGGTGGAGTGGGGCGGCTAGTGTTTCCGCCGACCGAGAGGATATGGGAGTGAGGGTGGGCGGTTGGCCATGGGCTGGCCGGTGGGCAGTGGGCTTGGCCCGGTTGGCTGTGGGTTTCCCCCCCTCTTTTGTTTTATTTTCCTTTCTTATTTTTCCTTTTCTGTTTTAATTTATTTTAAAATATCAGACACTTTATAAAAATGTGTGCACTCCACCATAATTAACTTTGTAATATTTGACAACCCCGAACATTTTAGTTTGATTTTTTGAAAACTTTTATTGTCCTCATATATTTGAATTAAATTTGAAAGCGGTTTTGATTCAACCGAGATTATCTCATGATTCTGGTGGCGTGGCACCATCAACGTGAGATTCTGTAGCATGATTATCCGGTGTTACAAATCTCCTCCACTACAAGAAATCTCGTCCGAGATTTAGGAGGTAGAAGGAAAGAGTGCGGGGTATTCATCTCGAAAGGCGATCCTCGCGTTCCCGGTAACCGTCTTGAGTGATTCGACCATTGGACTTTGAGGAACTTGATGCTAGCCGCGCGTGCGGCGTTCAGCAGTCGAGAATGCGGACGGATGCTCTTTATAGGAGAGGTCTGTTGCAATTCGAGCACTTCATGGTCCTTTGCTCGGATTGGGTCCTTGAAGCAGCGTCGGAGTTGTGACACGTGGAACACATCGTGAACACGAGAAAGGTTCGACGGAAGCTCCAGTTGATAAGCCACTTTTCCGCCTTTCGAGAATAGTGAATGGGCCAATATAGCGAGGAGCTAGCTTGCCCTTGATCCGGCGGTGAGCACCCTTCATTGGTGTACGCGAAGATAGGCCTTTTCGCGAGTTGATAGACCATGTCTTTATGATGGCGGTCATAATTACTCTTTTAGCGTGGTGAGCAGTCTTGAGATTCTCGCGAATAATGCGGACTTGTTCTTGGCATGTTGGATAATATCCGGACGAAGAGTGGGCGTTCCCATTTCGACCAGTTCGAGAGGGTTGGCACTTTCGTCCATATAACACACCGAAGGGGCCATCTTGAGACTAGCTTGATAGCTATTATTATAAGAGAACTCAGCATACGGAGAGATTCCTCCACTTCTTGCGAAGGAAATAACACAAGCTCGAAGCATGTCTTGAGAACTTGGTTGACACGTTCAACTTGCCCTTGTGACTGCGGATGAAACGCGATCTTGAAAGATAAATGAGTCCCCATAGCTTCTTGAAAACTTGCCCGGAATCTTGAAGTGAATAAGCTGCCACGGTCCGAGGCGATAACGGTGGAATACTGTGAAGTGAAACAATTCTGGACATATAGAGAGTTGCAAGCTGACTAGCAGTGATCGTCTCTTTGACCTCCAGAAAATGTGCAACTTTAGAAAGCCGGTCAATGACGACAAGAATAGCATCATTACCTTTCTGCGATTTGGGAAATCCAGTGACGAAGTCCATTTCAACATGGTCCCATTTCCATTCAGGAATAGAGATAGGTTGCAGAGTTCCAGCAGGCCTTTGATGTTCTGCTTTGATACGACGGCAAATGTCACACTCAGCAACATAGCGAGCAATATCTTGCTTCATATTAGACCACCAGAATCTCTGACGAATGTCTTGATACATCTTTGTACTACCAGGATGGATACATAGAGGCGTATCATGAGCTTCTTTCATAACCTTCTGAGTCATATTCAGGTTTTCCTTCTTACACGGCACCACTAGGCGGCCTTTGAAGTACAAGGCACCATCATCAGCAATAGTGAAGAATGAGGGATTTCCTTCTTTGAGGTCGCGCTTAATCTTGTAGACTTCAGAGTCAAATCCCTGCATTGTCTTTATGGTGCCCACGAGATCGGGTTCAACAGCCAGGGTATAGAGGAACCACAGGAAACAACACGGAGATTCATCTTGCGGAACTCGGAGGAGGGCGAGTGCACGGAGGAACAATATGGAGGTTCAGCTTTCAGAATTCTTCAACAAGTGAGGATGAACTTTGTGAACACGAAGGTGGTTGCGATAAGACTTGCGGCTCAAGGCATCAGCCATTACATTAGCCTTGCACGGCATATAGGAAATACCCAAATCAAAGTGCTGCAGTCTCCATCCATCTCTGCAGCGGAGGTTCAGGTCTGGCTGAGTAAACAGATACTTCAGACTTTGGTGGTCGGTGAAGATCTCATAGCGATTACCGAGAAGGTAATGTCGCCACTTCTTGAGCGCATGAATGACAGCAGCAAGCTCGAGGTCGTGAACTGGGTAGTTCTCTTCGTGTGGGCGCAATTGCCGAGAGGCATAAGCAACCACTTTGCGCTCTTGCATTAGGACACCGCCTAATCCTTGGCGAGAAGCGTCGCGATAAATGTGAAGTCCTTCTTAGTATCGGGAGGAGCTAGCTTTGGGGCAGAAGTCAACTTGTCTTTGAGTGCACGGAAACTTTCGACATTTATCATCCATTGGAACTTGGCGCCCTTATGCAACAGGTTAGTCGAGGCTGGCAATCTTGGAGAAGTTCTCGGCGAATCGGCGGCAATAGTGGCGAGACGAGAAAACTTCGACTTATAACGTTCTTGGAGGAGTCAATCGAGAATAGCCTGAACTCTTTCAGGGTTGACGGCAATACCATCCTTAGAGATGACATGCCCAAGATAGGTTACTTCGGGAAGCCAAAATTCACACTTGGAGAACTTGGCATATAGTTGATGCTCTCGTAGCTTTTCCAGCACAAGACGAAGATGTTCAGCATGTTCTTCTTCATTCTTGGAAAATATCAGGATATCATCCAGATAAACCACGACGAACTTGTCGAGGTAATCCATGAATATATAGTTCATCAGGCGAGAGAAGGTGGCTGGAGCATTGGTTAAGCCGAAAGACATGACGGTGTACTCGTATGAACCATAACGAGTCACAAATGCGGTCTTGGGGATATCCTCCTCACGAACACGGATCTGGTGGTAACCCAACCTCAAGTCGAGTTTCGAGAACACTGACGAACCAGCTAGTTGATCATAAAGATCATTGATCCGAGGAAGAGGATACTTATTCTGAATGGTAGCTTGATTTATGGGACGGTAGTCTTGGACCAATCGGTTTGTCCCATCCTTCTTCTTGACAAAAAGAGAAGGTGCTCCCCAAGGAGAGCAATTTGGGCGAATAAATCCACTTTGAAGAGATTTGTCGATTTCTTCCTTGAGCTCAAGGAGTTCATGCGGCGGCATCTTGTAGGGTCGCTTGGCTATAGGAGTGGTGCCTGGTTTCAAGTCGATGGCGAATTGACAGCTCTAGCGAGGGGAATCCTGGAAGTTCTTCAGGAAAAGCGTCTTGGAAATCGCGAGCAGCAGGAATGTTTTCAATGCCCTCGAGGGGTGCGGCGTTCAATGCATTCAATGCATAGAGCCTTGCCTCGGCATTTGCACCAGATGAGCTTGGTAAGTGACTATTTCATCGAAGGGTGTAGCAGATGGGCCGGTCTTCGTGGCGCAAACTATGGAAGCAATATCGCCTTTAACCAATTCGTTCCGAATGAGGTCGATGCTACAAGACTTGACCACGATGGGAGAGACAAGGAATTCCAGTCCTTCGATTTCAGCGGGGCGTCGTTGCAAATCATGGAGGTTCGACATTGGCCCGAGGTGTGTACTAATAGTGAAGCATTCATGTCTTCACTTTTAATGCCATGCATGAATGCAAAATCTTGAGACATGAATGAATCGATGCCTGTATCAAATAAAGCATCTTTGGTACTGAATTTACGAGAAGTGTACCCATCACAAGATGCAGGTTGGTCTTGAGCTTCGTTCGGATCAACGTGGTTGGCCTGCACTCGACCATAAGGCTTGGCGGTGTTGTTGCGGGCTGGGTGTTTCCACGGCCGATCATTGGAAGGGCCAACTGATTCTAGTTCTGGTTGCATTCTCTAGCACGGTGCCTGGTTGTCCAAACACTGAAGCACAAGCCATTATTGGGAGTGGGAGCAGGAGCTTGGGGTGGTGGAGCTGGAAGCTTTGGCTGCTTAGTTGAAGTAGGCGGCGAGGTGCAGCATAGCTCGCCTTGGAGCAGAGTGCATTCGGTTGGTACATCTTTGTTGGGAATCCATATCTTACGCAACCTGCGAGGAAGGGCGAAGATGAGCCCGTGTCACGGTTGCGCTGTTAGAGCTCTGGTATTCCTGCAGACCAGTTTGACATTGATAGCTTTTTTCACCAAGGTAGCGAAATCAGCAAAAGTCGTGCACTAGAAGTGCGAGCTTGATGTCGACTTGAAGGCCGTCACGGAACTTCTCTTGTCTGCGTGCATCGATCGCAATATCCTCTTCATCATAGCGAGACAAGTCCGGGAACTCGTTGATAAGCTTCAACAGTCGTGTTGCCTTGGGTGAGGTTGCGGAACTCACGCTTCTTCGGTCCATGACCCCTTGAGGATGAAGCGGGCACGGAAGGCAACTTGGAAGGCTGGCGGTGATGAGTGTTCCAAGCTGGCGAGTGCGCTGTGGCTGTCCCACCATTGAGCTGCGGGTCCCTTGGGAAGAAGGAAGCAAAAGTGACATAGCTGGGAGGGGCTACGTCGGCAGACTCCATCTCATAGGTGATGTCACGGGCGATCATCGACATCCGGTGGCTGGGTTGAGCTGCGGTACACACTTGGGTTGAGGCGTATGAAATCCTGCGAGTTGTTGTGTTTGGCTGCTGGTGCATATTGGGGCGAGAAGCTGAGCCATCATGTTCTCCATGGCTGGCGATTCATCTCAAGCTGTTGGATCATACCAGCCATGTACTCGGCGGTGGTGGGAAGTTGCCACCACGACCATGACCAGCTGGCCTAACCATCCTGCTAATATATAACGAGGGTAGTTCAGCATTTGAGAAATTAAGCAAAGGACAAGAATCATTCATGATGAAACATGCATAATGAAAGCAAGACGATAGGAACTACATAGTAGTCGGCATATCTTACAAAGGGATCATGCATAGAGTTCGGTACACGAGTTGATTACATAGACTAAGACATCATAGGCGCACGCTTGAGCTCATGGCGAATACATCAAACACTAACAAGCAAGCCTACATCAGTCCCACGATGCTGCTGGAGGTAGTGTAGCTGAAAGCTGGTAGTGCGGCAGCGGATAGTCCTCCACGTCGGTGAGCTGGGGGCATGGATACTCTGGTGCTGAACTCGGCGTCCAAGTGGCGAGAAGAGGGCCAAGTGCGGAGAGTAGCCTCCACGTCGTAGCCAACCGACACCACAGGGCATCACGGTCTGGCTGGGTAGATCGCAGAGCGCAGCAGCTCTCCGGATCGGACAAAGGGGTGCGATAGCGTCGAGCGCGGTAAAGGTTGACGGGTGATGTACAACTTCGTGGCGAAGAGCTTGGTTAGCTCGATCCAGCCCATCGACATGCGAGAACAAAGTTACGATGGTAGAAGGCTCTCTGGTGACGATGGAGTAGGCAGCGGTGTAGTAACCCTCCTCACCAACATCGACGCGATAGCAATGTGCACGAAGGGGAGGTGTCCAACTCGATACTCTGCATGAAGGCGTGTCGAGCAGCATAAGCGACATCGTGGACTGCCATATCGTGATCACCCCAACACCATGTGCGGTGTGCAGCACAAGAGTGGAGTCATACTCCGAGAGTAGAGGTGGACGATGGCGGTCTGCTCTGGTTAAAATCTGGTACTCCTCAAAGATGGTGTACTAGGTGCCAGCGATAACCGAGATAGGTCATCATCTCGCTAGCACATGAGTGATCCCGAGCACCAATGGCCGTCGTGTGGCGCACGACCTGCCTCGTGGGTTCCATCTGAAAACAAAGGCGTTTCAAAGGAGTCAAATGGCGGTGTGGAAGTTGATCAAAATACAATTCCAAAAACAACTATGGCTTTATCCAACTTTGGGGTGAATGTGGTCACGGGATCCTAGTGTTAGTTAGTAAAATCGTTTAACCCGAGTAGAAGAGAGTTGAGTCGAGTAAAGGTCGAGGAGTAAAAGATCCTAGTACCACCCGATGGCGGCGTGGGCCCGTAAGGCACACAGCCAAGTTAGTAAAAGTTTTGCAATGTCTAGACTCATTGCGGCCAAGGAGTGTGGAAAGGGGTTCCCTGAGCGATCGGCTCGATACCAACTTGTGGCGCCCTCGATTCGATCGTACACTAATCATGCGCGCAAATGTAGACGATCAATATCAAGGACTCACGGAAGATATCACAACACAACTCTACAAATAAAATAAGTCATACAAGCATCATAATACAAGCCGGGGGCCTCGAGGGCTCGAATACAAGTGCTCGATCATAGGCGAGTCACGGAAGCAACAATATCTGAGTCGGACATAAGTTAAGCAAGTTTGCCTTAAGAAGGCTAGCACAAAGCTGGGATCTGAGATCGAAGAGGCGCATGCCTCCTGCTGGGATCCTCCTAGCTACTCTGGTCATCGTCGTGGGCTGCTGCGTAGTAGTAGGCACCTCTGTGTAGTAGTCGTCATCGGCGGTGGCGTCTGCTCTGGGCTCCATCGTCAGGTTGCAGACAATCGAATAGAGGTAGGGAAAAGGGGAAACAAGGCAACCGTGAGTACTCATCCAAAGTACTGCATAAGCAAGGAGCTACACTACATATGCATGGATATATGTGTAAAGGGCCATATCGGTGGGTGAGCTGCAGAATGCCGAATAAGAGGGGATAGCTAGTCTTAGCGAAGACTAAACCACAGTCACTGTCTTGCAACAGGTAGAAGAGGACAATCTGAAGTCCTCCAAGTACCATCACATAGCAATAATCCTACCCGCGATCCCTCCTCATATCCACGAGAGAGCGACCACCGGTTATATCCGCACTTGGAAGGGTGTGTTTTATCAAGTATCCGGTTCTAGTTGTCATAAGCTCAAGGTACAACTCCAAGTCGTCACATTATCGAAGATCACGGCTATTTGAATAGATTAACTTCCCTGCAGGGTGCACCATCTTACCCAGCACGCTTGATCCCATTTGGCGGACACACTTTCTGGGTCATGCCCGCGCGCGGAAGATCAACACGCCGCAGCCCACCTAGGCACAACATAGAGGCCAACCGCGCGGTCTAAACCTAAGCTTGCGCAGGGTGCAGGCCCATCATACTGAGCACACCTGCATGTTGCGGCGGTGAAGCAGACCTAGCCTAGCAGGCGTTCAGTCCAATCCCGCAGCGCCGCTCAGTTCTTGACGTCTGAAGTGCTTGGTGATACCACGCGCCGGGATACCCATAACTACTCCCGCGTAGATGGTTAGTGCGTATAAGCTCGTAGCCAACTCAGATCAAATACCAAGATCTCGTTAAGCGTGTTAAGTATCATGGCGCCCGAACAGGCCAGGCCCACCTCTCTCCTAGGCGGTCTCAACCTGCCCTGTCGCTCCGCCTCAAAGATCCACTCATGGGTGCTCCACCGGCCGACCGACTTTAGTCTCCACATGTATCATGTATAAGTATATAGTATATACCGTGATCACCTCCCGAGTGATCACGGCCCGATAATATAGCACGGCAGACGGACAAGAATGTAGGGCCACAGATGAATGTACTAGCATCCTATACTAAGCATATAGGATTGCGGTAAAGGTAACAATTGATGGTAACAAGGACAAAGTTATGCAGCGATATAGGAGTATCACGAAAGCGGTAACATGCTACACTACTCTAATGCAAGCAAGTATAGAGAAGAGTAAGCGATATCTGGTGATCAAGGGGGGGGCTTGCTGGTTGCTCTGGCAAGAGAGAGGGGTCGTCAACACCGTGGTCGGCCGGGCAGCAGCGATGTCGGTCTCGTAGTCTACGAGAGAAGAGGGGAAGAAACAATGAATACCAAGTAAGCAGATGCATATCGATGCATGACATGACAAATAACGATGCTAGGCGTGCCCTAACGTGGTATGAGGTGGTACCGGTTAAGAAACATCGGGAAAGTATTCCGGTGTTTAGCGTTTTGCGAGGAGCCGGAGGGGAAAGTTGCAGGTTCGATAGGTTAGGGGTGTGTGGCGGACGAGCGGACTGCGTATCCGGATTCGCCTCGTCGTTACGAGTAACTTTCATGTTGAAAATATTTTAATCGAATTACGGTTAAAAGATATGATTTTAAAGATTTTATTAATTTATGGAATTTAGTTAATTAATTAATTAATTGAAAAATGGATTTATGCGTCGACATGAGGTCATCTTGACGTCGGCGATCAACAGGTTGACTTGGTGACATGTGGGTCCCGTTAAATGGGTATTGTTAACTAATTACCCTAGTTTAGTTTAATTAACAATAGTTAATTAGGTTAATTAGCCATTAGGTTAATTAATCAGGATTAATTAAATTAATTATTTTCTTAATTAATTAATTAATATTTTAATTATCATTTATTTTTATTTTAACGTTTTGGGGGTGGGACCCCCATGTCATTAGCGAGGCGGTCGATCGGCTGGTGGCCGAAAGTCAGCAGATTGGCGGGCCCCTAGGGCCCAGGTTAGTGACCCGAGGTGGCCCAGGTCGGCCACGTCGAGATCTGATCGGAGTTGGCTCAGCGAGCCACTTGGCGCGAGGGCGCCGGCGAGCCTCGGGATTCGCCACGGTGGCCCAAAGCAGGTGTGGCTACTCCCGTTCGAACGCTTGGCGTCGCGCGTCACATGGAGCTACAGGTTGGCCGGGGATGGCCGGAACCACGCCGGCGAGCAGCGGAGGCGGCGACTTCGTTCGGTTGGATGTCGGAGCGGTGGAGCAGCGTGCGGAGCAAAAGAAGGGGCTAGGCAGGCTCTCGTGCGCGGGCGAGCTCAACGACCACCGGGCGGGACCATTTGGTCGCCGGAAGCTCGCGGCGATGAGCTCCGCATGTGATGGGCTCGAGCACGTACAAGGCGGCGACCACGAGCCCGTTAGGCGAGGAGAAGGAGCGGAGAGGGCGGGAGCACGTTCCGTGCTCGGGCGAGGAAGATAGAGGAGGGGCAGGCGGAGGCGGCCGTGGGCGGGGGAAGAGGGGCCTCGACCGAGGCGGAGGAGGCGAGAGGAGGAGCTCAGCGGGGGTGGTGGGGGGAAGGTCCGTCGAGGGGGGGGGAGCTGCAGGCGCGGTGAGCCGGCCTTGAATGAGCGCCGACAGTCTTGGCACCGAGCAAGCTCGCCATGGCGGCCGGCTGGGTCGACCCCTATGGCGACAGAGCAAGCAGGGAGGGAAGAGCTCACAGGGGGGGACGCGTGGGGTCTCGAGGCGGGCTCGGGGTCGGTCTGGGGCGACAGCGAGGAGGAGGAGGGAGGCGCTCGGCGGGGCGGTCAGCGAGGCGAGGTGGGAGTCAGGGGACGGTCCCAGGCGACGAGGGGGTTCGGGTGCCTCTGTGACCAGTCCAGGAGGAGGAGGAGGAGGTGAGGGCCAGGCGGCAGTGGGGTGAGGCGCGGCGTCGGGGCGGCAGGATCAGGCGGATCCGGACCAGATTGTGGGGAGAAGAGGAGGAGCGATCGGGAGGGGGATCGGGTGGAGTGAGGCGGCTAGGGTTTCCGCCGACTGTGGGGATATGGGAGTGAGGGTGGGCGGTTGGCCATGGGCTGGCAATTTGGGCAGTGGGCTTAGCGGTTTGGCTGTGGGGTTTTCCCCCCTCTCTTTTGTTTTATTTTCCTTTCTTATTTTTCCTTTTCTGTTTTAATTTATTTTAAAATATCCAGACACTTTATAAAAATGTGTGCACTCCACCATAATTAACTTTGTAATATTTGACAACCCCGAACATTTTAGTTTGATTTTTTGAAAACTTTTATTGTCCTCATATATTTGAATTAAATTTGAAGCGGTTTGATTCAACGAGATTATCTCTGATGTGATGAGGTGACGTGGCACCATCAACGTGAGATTCTTGTAGCATGATTATCAGGTGTTACAAAGAGAGAACTTAATAAAAATAAATATGGCTTAAGGCCATCTAATAGCGATAACAGTGAAGGCTTGGAAGAATAAGCGTGTCCATCAACTCCAACGGCATCCGAGTATAGAACCACGACCTATGCACCTTACTACTGCGTCTGAAAAGTGCGCAACATGAAGCGTTGCAGCCCGAAAACAGTCAGCACATGGAATATGCTGGCAATGTAACACATAGAGAATAATGGAATGAATATCCTATACTACATGCATATATGGCTGGTGGAAAAGCTCTATGGTTACAGTTTTGCATAAAGCCAAATTTTCCCTACTGCAAAGGAATAAATTTATTTAACTATCATGGTGGTTGTGAAACATTGAGAATGATTGACAGCATTCTCAATCCCAATTAAAAGTACTCATTAACAAACCCAACAATATTAATTAGAAGTAACATGATGAGATTCACATGATATCCAGGTACTAGATACTCAAGATGTCCATAACCGGGGACACGGCTAACCATGATTGGTTTATACACTCTGCAGAGGTTTGCGCACTTTTCCCCACAAGACTCGATCGCCTCCGTTTGATTTCTCGCACTACATGGTGTTTGAGAAACGGATGACCGAGACATAGTCTTTCAGAAGCACTAGCACCTTACTTGTGGGTAGACCGGTACACCTACTTTCCCCTACATCGCTAGTCTACCGTAAGAGTTCGCACAACTTAGTCAACTATCGAGAGCCCATAATGGCTTGTGGCTGCACACGGAAGTTTCTAGTTTGAATAATCTCATGATCCCTTTGAGCTGGGTGGCGGTCCGAAGAAATCTGAGGCAAGTCTGATAGAAACCAGGTGCCTCAATCCACCCGGATGTGTGTTTAAGTTGCCACCTTAAATAAACCATTAAATAACAATCTCACATCATCATGGATACACTCACCCAATCCACGTCTACTAGCATAGCATGGCATAATAAGCAAGCGTGAAGTAACTCCCAAGGGTTTGATAATAAAACAGGTAATAGGTACTACCTCAACTACTTCCCAACCTCACAATTTAATTAGATCCTAATCATGCAAGTGTTTGAGGATATATCTAATGCATAAAAACTGGGTATGAGAAAAGTATGATCAAAGTGTTACTTGCCTTGCGATTATCCATGAAACCTAGAGACTCAAGTAACAAAGCGCACTCCGGGTATTCTATCGCGAGACAAACAAACAAGCATACAATAAGTACTCATCTAATGCACAGTTAAAACTCGAATAGATCTAACCAGATAGTTCAACTTAAGAACTCCGGGTTGCAAAAAGAATCAAATCGAAGCAACGAAAGTCAAACGCCGGAAAAAACAGCTTCGTTTTACTAATCTGGATCTAGGTCAAATTTTACAGAAGCAAAAACTTGTTTAAGTATATTATTCGGAAAGAGGGTTTCGAGACGAAACTCTAGGCGCTTGAATTGCCTGATTCCGATAAACGAGCGAAAAGTTATACTAAAACGAAAATCGGATCTGGAATCGTGATCCGAAAAATCGTGGATTTAATCCGAGAAAAGAAAAGCGACGAGCAGGTCAACGAGCAGGCGTTCGTTAATTAACCTAAACCGAAAAAAAGAAAAGAAAAAAAAAAAAAAATCGAAGAAAACCGCTCGGTTTTTATAAAAAAAAACCGCGGAAATGGGGCGTGGCGAACCTCTAAGGCGTGAAGTGGCTCGTGTGGCGGCGGCAATGGGCGGCGGGCGGTGGCTAGGGTTTAGGCGTGGGTGTGGGTCGGTGGCTCGGGTGGGCTGGGAGCTCAGGCGGCTCCGCTTATAAAAGCGCCCCAAGCGGAGTCCCTTCGAGGTGCTGCCCGATAAGGCGGTCGCATTTTTTAAAATAATTCTGCTGAATAAAATAAAAAGAAATACTAAGCGGACTCCAAAAATCCCGAAATAAATTTTCCCGACTTCTAAAATCAAGCGGATTTAATGAACATTTATTTGGGGCCTAAATCAATTTTGAAAAGCGCATTTTCCTAAATTGAATAAAAGGCGATAAACTCCAAAATAAAATATTATTTGATTTTATTATTAAATCTTCATTATTTCTTTATTTTGGGAAAGTTATTTTATTCCTTCTCTCATATTTTGATAGTAGAATAATTTAAGATAAAATAAATAAAATCAAATAATCCTATTTTCAAAATTTGAGAAAACTCAAATATGAAAATAACGAAAATCCCCAACTCTCCGTGGGTCCTTGAATTGTGTAGAATTTCTAGGATCGAGCAAAAATGCAAATGGAAAATATGATATGCAATGATGCTCTATGTATAACATTCCAAATTGAAAATTTGGGATGTTACACTCTTAAAACATAAGTGTTTGAGTGGCGAAGCAAAATGTCATAATAGCAACAAGTTGAATCGATACCCTGTTTTAACAGAGGCAAAAAGGAAACAATTACTTGCCGATAAAGGAGGATGAAACAAGCGGTGTGAGAAAGAAGCATCTAACTTATCTTGGATGGAAAACAAAGTAGGACAGTAGCATTTCTAAAATGGTTGCATTGATTCATATTAACAGAGACATTCTCTTGAAACAACATTCGTTAAAAAATGTAATTTACTTTTAACAGTGGCATTGATTCAATTTTCCAGCGGCATTCTTAGATTAACAACAGCAAAATAGTTGTATGGGACATGCCAGCACGATGTGCGTCCACACGTATAAATAGGTGATGCAGAGTATGTAGCCAAGCAGCATATATGCGCTGGTCCCATATTAGTTCTCTTTGAACCTTCTTCCTATGTTAGGGTAGCAAATCTAGTCCTACACAAACTACCCGACTCCCCAGTTTCTTTCCCTTTTCAACAAAGAGATCGGTTCCTTACAGATGTGTGTCTTTGTTGGGGAGCGTGGCAGAAATTCAAAATTTTCCTACGTGTCACCAAGATCTATCTATGGAGAAACTAGCGAGGGAAGGAGAGTGCATCTACATACCCTTGTAGATCGCTAAGCGGAGCGTTCAAGAGAAGCGGGGTTGAAGGAGTCGTACTCGTCGTGATCCAAATCACCGGAGATCCTAGTGCCGAGCAGACGGCACCTCGCGTTCAACACACGTACAGCCCGGTGGCGTCTCCCATGCCTTGATCTAGCAAGGAGAGAGGAGAGGTTGGGAAGACTCCATCCAGCAGTAGCACGATGGTGTGGTGGTGATGGAGGGCGTGGCAATCCTGCAGGGCCGCCAAGCACCGCGGAGAGGAGGAGGACTTGGGAGAGGGAGGGCTGCGCCCGAGGCAAGGTGCAGCTCCCATGCGCCTCCCACTATATATAGGGGTGGAGGGATTATTTCTTGCCCTCCAAGTCCATTGGGGCGTTATAAAGGTGGGAGGAAAGAAATCCCATCCTTTCCTTTCCCCACCGATTGTTATCCCCCTTTTTTAGGGATCTTGATCTTATCCCTTCGGGATATGATCTTATTCCTTCTAAAGGGGGATCTTGGTGCGCCTTGACCAGGGGTGTGGGGCCTTGCCCCCACTTCCCACGTTCATGTGGGTCCCCCATGCAGGTGGGCCCCACTCCAGAACCTTCTAGAACCTTCCCGGTACAATACCGAAAAATCCCGAACATTTTCCGGTGGCCAAAATAGGACTTCCCATATATAAATCTTTACCTCCGGACCATTCCAGAACTCCTCATGACGTCCGGGGTTTCATCCGGGACTCCGAACAACATTCGGTAACCACGTATATCTATTCCCTATAACCCTAGCGTCATCGAACATTAAGTGTGTAGACCCTACGGGTTCGGGAACCATCTTGAACATGACCGAGGCGTTCTCGGTCAATAACCAACAGCGGGATCTGGATACCCATGTTGGCTCCCACATGTTCCACGATGATCTCATCGGATGAACCACGATGTCAAGGACTCAATCAATCCGTATACAATTCCCTTTGTCTAGCGGTATTGTACTTGCCGAGATTCGATCGTCGGTATGCCGATACCTTGTTCAATCACGTTACCGGCAAGTCTCTTTACTCGTTCCATAACACATCATCCGTGATCAACCCCTTGGTCACATTGTGCACATTATGATGATGTCCTACCGAGTGGGCCAGAGAAACCTCTCCATCACACGGGTGACAAATCGATCTCAATTCGTGTCAACCCAGCAGACACTTTCGGATATACCGTAGTGCACCTTTATAGCCACCCGATTCGTTGTGGCGTTTGGTACACCAAAGCATTCCTACGGTATCCGGAGTTGCACAATCTCATGGTCTAAGGAAAAGATACTTGACATTAGAAAAGCTTTAGCATACGAACTACGATCTTTGTGCTAGGCTTAGGATTGGGTCTTCTCCATCACATCATTCTCCAAATCATGTGATCCCGTTATCAACGACATCCAATGTCCATGGTCAGGAAACCGTAACCATCTGTTGATCAACGAGCTAGTCAACTGGAGGCTTACTAGGGACATGGTGTTCTCTATGTACCCACACATGTATCTGAGTTTCCTATCAATACAATTATAGCATGGATAATAAACGATTATCATGAACAAGGAAATATAATAATAACTAATTTATTATTGCCTCTAGGGCATATTTCCAACAGTCTCCCACTTGCACTAGAGTCAATAATCTAGTTCACATCGCCATGTGATTAACACTCATAGGTCACATCGCCATGTGACCAACATCAAAGAGTTTACTAGAATCAATAATCTAGTTCACATCACTATGTGATTAACACTCAATGAGTTATGGGTTTGATCATGTTTATGCTTGTGAGAGAGGTGGTAGTCAGCGGTCGCAATATTCAGATCCCTATGTATTTCGCAAAACTTTATGTCATATCGTAGATGCTGCTACCACGTTCCACTTGGAGCTATTCCAAATTGTTGCTCCATTATACATATCCGGTATCTCTACTCGGAGCTATCCGGATAGGTGTTAAGCTTGCATCGACGCAACTCTTTACATCGAACTCTTCATCACCTCCATAACCGAGAAACATATCCTTATTCCTCTAAGGATAATTTTGACCGCTATCTGGTGATCCACTCCTTGATCACCTTTGTACCCTCGTGCGGATATGTAGCAAGGCACACATCAAAGTGCGGTACACGGCATAGCATCTTGTAGAGCCTACGTCTAAGGCATAGGGGACGACCTTCGTCCTTTCTCTCTTTTCTGCCGTGGTCGAGCTTTAACTCTTAACTTCATACCTTACAACTCAGGCAAGAACTCCTTCTTTGACTGATCCATCTTGAACACCTTCAAGATTATGTCAAGGTATGTGCTTATTTGAAAGTATTATTAAACATTTTGATCTATCTTATAGATCTTGATGCTTATTGTTCAAGTAGCCTAATCCAGGTTTTCCATTGAAAAACACTTTTCAAACAACCCTATATGCTTTCTAGAAATTCTACATCATTTCTGATCAACAATAAGTCTACAACATATACTCATCAGAAATTCTATAGTGCTCCCACTCACTTCTTTGGAAATACAAGTTTCTCATAAACTTTGTATAGACCCAAAATCTTTGATCATCTCATCAAAGCATGCATTCCAACTCCGAGATGCTTACTCCAGTCCTTAGAAGGATAGCTGGAGCTTTGCATACTTGTTAGCGTCTTCGGGATTGTCAAAACCTTCGGTTGTATCACATACAACCTTTCCTCAAGAAAACTGTCAAGGAAACAATGTTTTGACATCCTATATGCAAGATTTCATAAATAATGCAGTAACTACTAATCCAATTCCAACACACTCTTAGCATTGCTAAAAGGGAGAAAGCCTCACCGTAGTCAACTCCTTGAACTTGTCGGAAAATATCTTTAACGACAAGTTGAGCTTTCTTAATGGTGATACTTACCATCATTGTCTGTCTTCCTTTTAAAATCCATCTTTACCCAATGTCCTTACGACCATCAAGTATTTCTTCCAAAGTCATGGATCCTCTCTCGGATGTTATGGCCTCGAGCCATTCGTTGGAATCCGGGCCCACCATCGCTTCTCCATAGCTCGTATGTTCATTGTTGTCTAGCAACATGACCTCTAAGACAGGATTGCGTACCACTCAAGTAATCTGCGTCCTTGTCGACCCTCGAGCTCCGTAGTGACTTGATCTGAAGCATCATGATCACTATCATCAGCTTCCACTTCAATTGGTGTAGGTGCCACATGAACAACTTCCCGTGCCCTGCTACACACTGGTTGAAGTGATGGTTTAATAACCTCATTAAGTCTCCACCATCCTCCCACTCAATTCTTTCGAGAGAAACTTTTCCTCGAGAAAGGACCCGTTTCTAGAAACAATTACTTTTGCTTCCGGATCTGAGATAGGAGGTGTACCCAACTGTTTTGGGTGTCCTATGAAGATGCATTTTTTATCCGCTTTGGGTTCGAGCTCATCAACCTGAAACTTTTTCACATAAGCATCGCAGCCCCAAACTTTTAAGAAACGAAATTTTAGGTTTCTCCAAACCATAGTTCAAATGGTGTCGTCTCAATGGAATTACGTGGTGCCCTATTAAAGTGAGTGCGGTTGTCTCTAATGCCTAACCCATGAACGATAGTGGTAATTCGATAAGAGACATCATGGTACGCACCATATTCAATAGGGTGCAACTATGATGTTCGGACACACCATCACACTATGGTGTTCCAGGCGGTATTTATTGTGAAACAATTTCCACAATTTCTTAATTACGTGCCAAAGCTCGTAACTCGGATACTCATCTCTATGATCATATCATAGACATTTTATCCTCTTGTCACGATGATCTTTAACTTCACTCTGAAATTACTTGAACGATTCAATAATTCAGATTTGTGTTTCATCAAGTAAATATACTCAACATCTACTCGAATCATCTGTGAAGTAAGAACATAACGATATCCACTGCATGCCTCAACACTCATTGGACTGCACACATCAAAATGTGTTACTTCCAACAAGTTGCTATCTTGTTCCATCTTCTTTGAAAGCGAGGCTTTTAGGTCATCTTGCCCATGTGGTATGATTTGCATATCTCAAGTGATTCAAAATCAAGCGAGTCCAAATGATCCATCTGCATGGAGTTTCTTCATGCGTATACACCAATAGAAATGGTTCACATGTCTCAAACTTTTCAAAAGCGAGTGAGTCCAAAGATCCATCAACATGGAGCTTCTTCATCGTTTTACACCAATATGACTTACATGGCAGTGCCACAAGTAAGTGGTACTATCATTACTATCTTATATCTTTTGGCATGAAAATGTGTATCACTACGATCGAGATTCAATAAACCATTCTTTTAGGTGCAAGACCATTGAAGGTTTTATTCAAAAAATAGAGTAACCATTATTCTCCTTAAATGAATAACCGTATTACGATAGACATAATCCAATCATGTCTATGCTCAACGCAAACACCAAATAACAATTATTTAGGTTTAACACAAATCTCGATGGTAGAGGGAGCGATGATGCTTGATCACATCAACCTTTGGAAACACTTCCAACACATATCGTCGACTCACCTTTAGCTAGTCTCCATTTATTCCAGTAGCTTTTATTTGAGTTACTAACACTTAGCAACCGAACTGGTATCTAATACCTGGTGCTGCTAGGAGTACTAGTAAAGTACACATTAACATAATGTATATCCAATATACTTCTATCGACCTTGCCAGCCTTCTCATCTACCAAGTATCTAGGGTAATCCTGCTTCAGTGTCCGTTCCTCTCATTACAGAAGCACTTAGTCTCGGGTTTGGGTTCAACCCTGGGTTTCTTCACTGGAGCAGCAACTGATTTGTCGTTTCATGAAGTACCCCTTCTTGCCCTTGCCCTTCTTGAAACTAGTGGTTTCACTAACCATCAACAATTGATGCTCCTTCTTGATTTCTACATTCGCGGTGTCGAACATTGCGAATAGCTCAAGGATCATCATATCTATCCCTGATATGTTATAGTTCATCACGAAGCTTCTAGCAGCTTGGTGGCAATGACTTTGGAGAAACATCACTATCTCATTAGGATGATCAACTCCCACTCGATTCAAGTGATTGTTGCACTCAGACAATCTGAGCACAAGCTCAACGATTGAGCTTTTCTCCCTTAGTTTGCAGGCTAAGAAAATCGTCGGAGGTCTTATACCTCTTGACATGGGCACGAGCTTGAAATCCCAATTTCAGCCCTCGAAACATCTCATATGTTCCACGACGTTTCGAAATCGTCTTTGGTGCCTCAACTCTAAACCGTTTAACTAACTATCACGTAGTTATCAAGACGTGTATGTCAGATGTTCACAACATCCATAGACGTCGTTCGAGGTTCAGCACACCGAGCGGTGCATTAAGGACATAAGCCTTCTACTGTCCGCATAATTGCTACTGTCAACTTTCAACTATATTTTCTCTAGGAACATATCTAAAACAGTAGAACTAAAGCGCGAGCTATGACATAATTTGCAAAGGTTTTTTTTGACTATGTTCAGGATAATTAAGTTCATCTTATGAACTCCCACTCAGATAGACATCCCTCTAGTTATCTAAGTGATTACATGATCCGAGTCAACTAGGCCGTGTCCGATCATCACGTGAGACGGACTAGTCATCATCGGTGAACATCTTCATGTTGATCGTATCTACCATACGACTCATGCTCGAACTTTCGGTCTTTTGTGTTCCGAGGCCATGTCTGTACATGCTAGGCTCGTCAAGTCAAACTAAGTGTTTCACGTGTGTAAATCTGGCTTACACCCGTTGTATGTGAACGTAAGAATCTATCACACCCGATCATCACGTGGTGCTTCAAAGCAGCGAACTTTCATAGCGGTGCGCATTAGGGGAACACTTTCTTGAAATTTTAATGAGGGATCATCTTATTTACTACCGTCGTTCTAAGCAAATAAGATGCATAAACATGATAAACATCACATGCAATCAAATAGTGACATGATATGGCCAATATCATTTTGCTCCTTTTGATCTCCATCTTCGGGGCTCCATGATCATCATCGTCACCGGCATGTCACCATGATCTCCATCATCATGATCTCCATCATCGTGTCTTCATGAAGTTGTCTCTCCAACTATTACTTCTACTACTATGGCTAACGGTTAGCAATAAAGTAAAGTAATTACATGGCGTTGTTCAATGACACGCAGGTCATACAATAAATAAAGACAACTCCTATGGCTCCTGCCGGTTGTCATACTCATTGACATGCAAGTCGTGATTCCTATTACAAGAACATGATCAATCTCATACATCACATATCATTCATCACATTCCTTTTTGGCCATATCACATCACATAGCATACCCTGCAAAAACAAGTTAGACGTCCTCTAATTGTTCTTTGCATGTTTTACGTGGCTGCTATGGGTTTCTAGCAAGAATGTTTCTTACCTACGCAAAAGCCACAACGTGATATGTCAATTGCTATTTACCCTTCATAAGGACCCTTTTCATCGAATCCGATCCGACTAAAGTGGAGAGGCGGCACCGCTAGCCACCTTATGCACCAAGTGCACGTCAGTCGGTGGAACCTGTCTCACGTAAGTGTACGTGTAAGGTCGGTCCGGGCGCTTCATCCCACAATACCGTCGAAACAAGATTGGACTAGTAACAATAAGCATATTGAACAAAATCAACGCCCACAACTACTTTGTGTTCTACTCGTGCAAAAATCTACGCAATAGACCTACCTCATGATGCCCTTTGTTGGGGAGCGAGCAGAAATTCAAAATTTTCCTATGTGTCACCAAGATCTATCTATGGAGAAACTAGCGAGGGAAGGAGAGTGCATCTACATACCATTGTAGAGTGCTAAGCGGAAGCATTCAAGAGAACGGGGTTGAAGGAGTCGACTGTCGTGATCCAAATCACCGGAGATCCTAGTGCCGAGCGGACGGCACCTCCGCGTTCAACACACGTACAGCCGGTGGCGTCTCCTGCCTTGATCTAGCAAGGAGAGAGGGAGAGGTTGGGAAGACTCCATCCAGCAGCAGCATGACGGTGTGATGGTGATGGAGGAGCGTGGCAATCCTGCAGGCTTCGCCAAGCACCGCGGGAGAGGAGGAGGACTTGGGAGAGGGGAGGGCTGCGCCGAGGGCAAGGGTGCAGCTCCCATCGCCTCCCACTATATATAGGGGTGGAGGGGATTATTTCTTGCCCTCCAAGTCCATTGGGGCGTTGGCAAAGGTGGGAGGAAACAAATCACATCCTTTCCTTTCCCCACGATTGTTATCCCCCTTTTAGGGATCTTGATCTTATCCTTCTGGATATGATCTTATTCCTTCTAAGGGGGATCTTAGTGCTTATGACCAGGGGTGTGGGGCCTTGCCCCACTACCACGTTCATGTGGGTCCCCATGCAGGTGGGCCCCACCAGAACCTTCTAGAACCTTCCGGTACAATACCGAAAAATCCCGAACATTTTTCGGTTGCCAAAATAGGACTTCCCATATATAAATCTTTACCTCCGGACCATTCCAGAACTCCTCGTGACGTCCGGGGTCTCATCCGGGACTCCGAACAACATTCGGTAACCACGTATATCTATTCCCTATAACCCTAGCGTCATCGAACATTAAGTGTGTAGACCCTACGGGTTCGGGAACCATGCAGACATGACCGAGACGTTCTATGGTCAATAACCAACAGCGGGATCTGGATACCCATGTTGGCTCCCACATGTTCCACGATGATCGCATCGGATGAACCACGATGTCAAGGACTCAATCAATCCCGTATACAATTCCCTTTGTCTAGCGGTATTGTACTTGCCCGAGATTCAATCGTCGGTATGCCGATACCTTGTTCAATCTCGTTACCGGCAAGTCACTTTACTCGTTCCGTAACACATCATCCCGTGATCAACCCCTTGGTCACATTGTGCACATTATGATGAATTCCTACCGAGTGGGCCCAGAGATACCTCTCCGTCACATGGAGTGACAAATCCCAGTCTCAATTCGTGCCAACCCAACAGACACTTTCAGATATACCTGTAGTGCACCTTTATAGCCACCCAGTTACGTTGTGACGTTTGGTACACCCAAAGCATTCCTATGGTATCCGGGAGTTGCACAATCTCATGGTCTAAGGAAAAGATACTTGACATTAGAAAAGCTTTAGCATACGAACTACGATCTTTGTGCTAGGCTTAGGATTGGGTCTTGTCCATCACATCATTCTCCAAATGATGTGATCCAGTTATCAACGACATCCAATGTCCATGGTCAAGAAATCGTAACCATCTGTTGATCAACGAGCTAGTCAACTAGAGGCTTACTAGGGACATGGTGTTGTCTATGTACCCACACATGTATCTGAGTTTCCTATCAATACAATTATAGCATGGATAATAAACGATTATCATGAACAAGGAAATATAATAATAACTAATTTATTATTGCCTCTAGGGCATATTTCCAACATGTACTGGTTTACCCCCATTTTCCCTTTTCGACCTACAAAGCGGCTGGATAGCCAGCCTATACTACTTTCCGCCCCTCCTTTCCTCATTGAACCACGTCCTAGATTCTTGCTCCAGCCCACTGCACCCTTTTTACTCTTTTAACCAAGACCTAGATTGACTACAAATTGAAAAAGATCCACATGCAGCTAGAAACAACGACGGTTTCAAAAAACTTATACCTTAGGGTCGTCGGGATGTGGCAAGGCGTGCGGCGGGAGGCGGATCTGCCCACACTACGCACGGCAGCGAGGAAGAAGGGTCGGTGGCCCTCCCGCAAAGGCTGGGTGAAAGAGAACAGCGCAGCGGCAGTGGATTGCCTCCCTCGCCCGAAGGCGATAGAGTGAACGCTGCACCTCCTCCCTTCCGGTGCGATGTGATCTGAGACGCCTCCTTCACCGGTGTGAGGGGGAGAGAGAGACAAGAGGCCAACACAGTCTTGTTTAGATCTGGTGAAGAGAGGGTGATATCTTGTGAATATACCAAACCCTAGCAAATGAGCAGCTCGGTCTCAGCGTGTAACATATATGTAAAAGCGGCGTGTGGAGAGTGCAAACCCTAGCGAACAAGCGCTGAGGCTCCCGCTTATATATATACTACTGTAGTACGGACTGAGCTCCGGTGCCTTCATTGCACCTGCTTTGGGCTGTATGATAGGTGAGCCAGCCACATTTTGGGCCCACCTGTCATAAATCCAAAGGCAGGTGCACTAAGTCAATGAAGCTGCGTCCATATAGTACTCTCGTGTATACGACTAATATATAGTGGAGTGTTTTTCTTATTCTCTCCATAACAATCGTTTTAAATTGTGTAAGTACGAAACGTAACTCTATATTTAATGTACAGTGAAGAAAATGAGTACTACTTCCGATGAACTAACGATCCACGCCCACGCGTCCTGGTCGCACTTCCTCTCCTTCACATGTGGTACACTACCCTCCCTTAAGTGAACAACCACACATGCGCCAAATTATCGAACCGTGTGAGAGTGTGTACAAATAAAGAATTTTAATTTCAATTATCGGAAAGGTTTGAGAGTATTACAAAGTTTGACTTCAGTCAAATCTAATATGCGGAGTAAATAAAATTGGAGGGCTACTATGTCCATCTGGGTTTTTAGTCCACACCATTCTTTAAATCAAAGTTAATAGCTGGACAAATAAAATTACAGGGGAGCTGGAGACAAAGTTGTGAGAAGGCTTAGAAATCAATACAAAACTTATGCTCTTAGTACCAACGTCGATCCTTCTTCGAGGAAACATTTGTTTCATAGCCAATTGTGTGATAAAATTGCACCAACATGAAAGACGACTGCGTCTCCAACGCAACCAAGGTGAACTGACGAAGGATATCATCTTTGTGCGTAACAAGCAAAGAGCACTGATGGAAGACAGCTTGTTTTTCATTGAAAATCGATCAGCTTCACCAGCCGACGCAACCATGAGGCGCAACCATGAGCATCGATAGGTCATCATGGTGATGCATCATCCATTTGGCATCAAGTTTGGGTGAGGCACCTATGAAGTTTGACAAATCCTCACCGTGGTCTGTTTCTTCTCAGTAATCAAGCTCGAGGAAGGAAGAATCACGTGGCAGAGGACAGTGAGGCGGAACAACAATGGCCATCCAATTTTGTGCAGTTCCACTAAAATAGAGGAAGACATGCCCGGTATGGAGACACGCATCGCTGTTTCCAAAAATATAAAAAGGGTTAGCAACGACATCTCAATTGTCAATAAGAATTAATGAAAAGTACACCAACAAACAGAAGCATCATAATTATCTTGATGGGAACTAAACCATGATACCTGAGAAAAAAAGCATTTCTTCATTTAAACAGTGATAGTACTACCACCATATGGACAATGACCGCACAACCACCATGTACTTTTTGTCGAAACAACATGTGTACCTCCACCGAGGCATAAATCAGGACAACTTTTCGAGTGGCATTTCCTCTATAATAGTACTAGTAGGTGATGTTGGACCAACCGACGAACCCGAGCTACTATGCATGGGGAGCTGGGGAATAGTCGCATAGAAGAAAACCCCACGTAGCAACACTCGGGAGCTGGACCAGACAAGAAGTTATACCTTAGGTGCGTGAGATGTCGTTTAGGTGGGTAGGCGGGATCTGCCCACACGAGCGAACAACAAGGGCGCTGGAGGTTCTTCGTCCGCGCCATATCGGCTCGAGAGGACAGTGTGCATCGGCTTCCTCCATCGCCGACGGCGACAATGTCAACGCTGCACCTCCTCACCTCCCGCAGCGGACGGGATTCGCCGGATCTGTGACCACCAGTGAGGAGAGAGATAGAGTGGTCCTTTGTCATCTTGTTTTGATATGGAGAGGGTGAGAGGCGAGACACGAGAAACTCTATCAAACAAGAGGCTATAATGGAGTAAAAATCTATCCATAGCAGTGGTTTTAAATAGAATACGCTGCGTTCGGAAAAAAAAAGAAAAAACTGGCGGACAATTTTTAAGGGTCTGTCTAGGACACATCTAGATGTGACATAGTTATGTCACATCTAAGTTGATATCACTCTGTTTGTGGTCTATTTTTCCTAGTTTTTATGTTTCTTGTTGCTACATTATATACTTGTGGGAGCTTAGATGTGATATCCTTAAATAACATATAGATGTGAATTAGACAAACTGATTTTCTAACGTACTCAAGAAAGAAAACTTCGATCAAAAACACGCCCGCTTCCAAAGTCGCAAGAGTAAATCGCACACACACATAGACATAGACATGCATATCCGTGTTTACGTAAAATTCCATTTCCATCTCCATCTCCAATCATATTTGTCCAAGCGGCACATTATTTACGTTATTAATTATATCGCAGCAATATTAATGTACATCATCTCTTGTTTGCGACGTCGGGACCGCTGCCACAGCCGGTCTGACCAACCCAACCCTCTTCATCACCCGCGTGCTTCACGCCCAAAGCAGTCGATGCCGCATTCATGTCCGGCCAGCGGACGCGACCTCTCACCGGCGTCGGCATTGAAGCGGCGCGGTCGAGAGAGCGTCGCCGCGCCGCTTCCGGGTGCCGCGGCTGCTCCTCGTTCAAAGGTCGCAATAGCCATCTACAACATGCATGTAAAAAGTTCTTGAGAGTCCGTGCTATAGCTAGTTGTCCTCCCCAAACTCGTCAATTTCTTCTAGTAGTGCTAGTACTCCATGGCACGATCCATTGACAAGCGGCGGGAAAGTTATCGTATACTCGGGTTTGCGGTGAGTGGCATGCCGAGCGACCGTGTGGGGTCGAGCCGTGGAGGAGGGTGAGACACGAACACGACAGGCGTGATTTAAGCGTTGGTTTTGCTCGATGGCGCGATCCAACGAAAGCGAAGCGTTGGTTTCTCTCCGTTTCCATTTTTCTCCGTAAAAGCGGAAAGTTTCCACTCCATTTTATTCCTATTCCAAGGTTGCCCGTTACAACATTCCATCAAATACAAAGGAAAACTAACAGCGTGCTTGATGCATCTCAATGATTCACAGATCATAACCAATATTTACTTCACAACTAAAGGAAAAAGTTGTGAGGCGTGTCTGAAAGAAAAACTACCGATGGGGTCACTCGACTTAAACCCTAAACCCTAAACATGATTTAATTTCCTGGCCGGTAGAACCTGTCGAAGGAAAGACGGCTGGCACCCTCGGATCATACGATGCTTTTGTGCGAGTTCCACTAAAATCGACCGAGCATCCACGGTGGCAAAGATATTGAAGAAGTGTGATTAGAATAATAATCGGGCACTAGTTCATGAGACATAAACTCATCACAAGTAGAAGCCGGTAGAAGTAGAGAAAGATCAACATGGAGATGGAGCTACTGGCGGTGGAGCAAGCCGGCTCCAAAAGGAAGATGGACTACCAGGACGTCGGGCTGTAGCTAGAAGGGCGGTTGGGACGCAGATCGGCCCATACCATGATGACCCTCGATTGGGACGCACCGACCGTGGGTTTTCTCCCGCCGATGTCGATCGCGTCTCACAGAACATTGTTCCCTTCCCCACCGGGATCAGGCCCGTTGTTCTATGCTTGTGAAGAGAGCAACCTAAGTAAGCAGTCTTGTAGCTTAGGCTCCTACTAGTGTATATATAGTGGTTTTATTTTTCTCTCCATATCAACCATTTTATATTGCATACGTGTCATTCAAGAGTGAAACGATGGTTGCTTCTTCCGACTAACTTATCGTGTGATTTACTGCTCCTTAGTGGCCCCTACGTACGCCCCCTACGTGTATGCAGCGATCCTGCGTACACATGGGCGCAAAAAAGCATGACGCCCTAATGCATGCATGTCCGAGCACACGACGGAACACACACGGTCACGCTCAAGTGCTCAACCTACACGTGGATGCACACACATACTCATTCAGGGGGAGCTAGTGACTGTATAAACACCGGAAAATATATATATTGAGCGCAATGAGCGTATTATGAAGTTACCGTATTTTTACAAATATACAACGACAGACAGTGTATTTATCTCGTTTGAAATTAAGCCATATTAACCGGAGAGGAGTCAGTATGGACTAGCATTACTTTGCTGTGTCCCGTCAACTTGCCGAACGAGGAGAAGGTTGCG
>JAHIAM010004610.1:0-50778 GCA_021605205.1 Aegilops longissima
AATTATCTTACCCGACGTTGTTTGTTATACATAGTGCCATGGTTTTGATATCCGTCCCCGCCGGCCCTCGCCCTTGTTATGATTCGGATGTGGTATATTCTCTTTAAAACTATTTGTTGCATTTCGTGTTTATGACAAATTATGCCCATCAAGTTGACATAGATATTTTTATCTAGGAGGTATGTGAACCAGAAATTCCAACCGACCCTATTGTCGAGAGGTTAAATTTAGTTGAAAGAGAAAACGAGTACTTGAAAGAAAAATTGAAAAGAATTGAGGGGAGAAGATGGAATTGAGTTGCATGTTGCCGATGTCGCCGATGATCACAAGATCAAGATGGAGAAAATGCGCTTGAAGATTAGAAAGATTAGAAAATATGCCATCGATAGTGAGGCTTGGTATCATTATGCTGTTGGATCAATTGTTACCTTAGTTGCGATCATGATCGCATTTGTTGTTGCATTTAAATGCTTTAGCTAGAGAGTTATTTGTTTGTTGCATTTAAGTGTTGTATGAACTTTATGTATGAACTTGTATTAATTTGGTCTATTCGGTGTTGTGTAATGAAGATGAGCCGCAATGGATGTACGATGACCGATGCTCTCCCAGTTTGTTGAGGGCGCATACTTTTCTGCTTGCGGCTGAGGCAAACAAGCGGGCGGATGGTTTTATGCCTTGTCCATGTGCTGGCTCTAAGAATGGTCGCAATTACTTCTACGCCAAGAACCATTCACGCCCACCTGTTTGAGTCCGGTTTCATGCCCCACTATAATGTTTGGACCAAGCACGGAGAAAGAGGGGTTATGATGGAAGACAATGAAGAAGAAGAGGACGATGACAGCTATCCTGGCCATGGGTTCCCTGAATACGATGATACAACAATGGGGGAAGAAGCTGAGCCGGTAATGCGGGAAGAAGCTGGGCCGGCAATGCGGGAAAAAGCTGAAGAAGAGGCATCAGATGAGCCCATTGATGATCTAGGTCGGGCCATTGCCGATGCAGAGAGAAACTACGCAAGTGATTTGGAGAAGAAGAAGTTGCAGCGCATGTTAGAGGATCACAAAAAATTGTTGTACCCGAATTGCGTAGGTGACAAGAAAAAGCTGGGCACCACACTGGAATTGCTGCAATGGAAGGCAGAGAATGGTGTATCTGACAAGGGATTTGGAAAGTTGCTGGTAATGATAAAGGATATGCTTCCAAAGGACAACGAATTGCCCGAGAGTACGTACGAAGCAAAGAAGGCTGTTTGCCCTCTAGGGTTAGAGGTGCAGAAGATACATGCATGCACTAATGATTGCATCCTCTACCGCGGTGAGTACGAGGATTTGAACGCTTGCCCGGTATGTGGTGCATTGCGCTATAAGATCAGCCGCGATGAGCATGGTGATGTCGAGGGCGAGCGCCCCACGAAGAAGATTCCTGCCAAGGTGATGTGGTATTCTCCTATAATACCACGGTTGAAACGTTTGTTCCAAAACAAAGAGCATGCCAAGGCGATGCGATGGCACAGAGAAGACCGTAAGAAAGACGGAAAGTTGAGAGTACCAGATGACGGGTCGCAGTGGAGAAAAATTGAAAGAAAGTACGGGATGGAGTTTGCAGATGACGCAAGGAGCGTATGGTTTGGTCTAAGCGCAGATGGCATTAATCCTTTTGGGGAGCAGAGCAGCAACCATAGCACCTGGCCTGTGACTCTATGTTTGTATAACCTTCCTCCTTGGTTGTGCATGAAGCGGAAGTTCATTATGATGCCGTGCTCATCCAAGGCCCTAAGCAACCCGGCAACGACATTGATGTGTACCTAAGGCCATTAGTTGAAGAACTCTTACAACTGTGGAATGGAACAGGTGTACGTGCGTGGGATGAGCACATGGGGGAAGAATTTGACCTAAAGGCGTTGTTGTTCGTGACCATCAATGATTGGCCTGCTCAAGAACCTTTCAGACAGACAAACAAGGGATACCGCGGATGCACGCACTGCTTGGATGATACCGACAAGATATATTTGAATAGTTGTATGAAGAATGTGTACAGGACATCGCCGATTTCTTCCGAGCAGGCATCCCGTAAGAAAGAAAGGCAAGCATTTCAAAGGTGAGGCGGATCACCGGACGAAGCCTCGCCACCGCATTGGTGCTGATGTACATGATATGGTCAAGGATTTGAAGGTGATATTTGGAATGGTCCTGGCGGACAACCTGTTCCAAAGGACGCCGACGGACGCCGCACCCATGTGGAAGAAGAAATCTATATTTTGGGACCTGCTATATTGAAAGACCTAGAGGTCCGCTCCGCAATCGACGTGATGCACGTGACGAAGAATCTTTGCGTGACCCTGCTTGGCTTCTTGGGCGGTATGGGAAGACAAAAGATACACCGAGGAACGGAGGACCATCAACGATGCACGGAGAAGACGGCATATATCGTGGTCATGCAAGCTACGCCTTACCAAAGAAGAGAAGGAAATCTTCTTTGAATGGCTGCTCAAGATGAAGGTACCTTCCGCTTCGTCGAATATAAAGGGAATAATAAACATGGCAGAGAAAAGTTCCGAACCTAAAGTCTCATGACTGCCACGTGATTATGACGCAATCGCTTCCGGTTGCATTGAGGGGCTTCTACCGAAAACGCTCGATTAGCCATTGTGAAGCTATGTGCATTTCTCAATGCAATCTCTCGAAGGTAATCGCCCAGAAATCATACCAAGGTTACGTAATGATTTGGTGCAATGTCTTGTCAGTTTCGAGTTGGTGTTCCCACCATCCTTCTTCAACATCATGACGCACGCCCTAGTTCACCTATGCAAAGAGATTAACGCTTTGGGTCCTGTATTTCTACACAATATGTTCCCTTTGAGAGGTTCATGGAGTCTTAAAGAAATATGTTCATAACCGTGCTAGGCCGAAGGAAGCATCTCCAAGGGCCATCAAAATGAGGAGGTGATTGAGTTTTGTATTGACTTTATTCCTGACCTTAAGCCGATTGGTGTTCCTGAATCATGCATAAGGGCAGACTGGATGGAAAAGGCACGCTAGGAGGGGAACAAATAATATGTATGGACGGACATTCTCTCACCGAAGCACACTACACAGCTTCTACAGAATTCCGCCTAGGTGGCTCCAGATATGGATGAACACAAGAATTTGCTACGCTCCAAACACCCGGAGCGGTCTGATGACTGGATTACACGTGAACACGGTCGAGAATAAACAAGAATGCCGAAAAACAGGATAAGTTCCATAAGCTGGGGCCAGGTGGCTATGCGGTGGCAATGCCTAAGTGGGATAAGTCTGAGAAAGAGATGGAGGATGCAGGTGTCACTACGGTGCTAAGAGCTGGCCCCCCAGGTGCAGGACTTGGTTCTATGCGCATGGGGGGGAGTTGGACCCGAAGACAGGCAAAGTTTCGACGAAGGCATCTCTGAATGGAGCCGACGATGCGATACTTGTTGCAATAGAAGAGGCACGATCGGGGTGTTCCAGCCCAACAGAGAGAACGACGAGCTTACGCTGCGTTCTCGGGAAATCCTGAACACCCGGAAGAACACGAGGCAAGGGCGCTATTCCGTGGTATGAGGGGTTTTCAGACCGAACAACGACTACGTAACCGCAAGCGAGAAATAAGATTATGGAGGAGAAGAAGAGGAAGATGGAGGAGGAGCAGAGGAAGGGACTATGAACGCCTTCAAGGCCTAGAAGCAAGTCAAGCGGAATTGGCGGTCAAATTCCAGCGGCAGCAGGAGCAGATCGACTCACTTAGCCAGCAAAGGGGTCTCAAAGAGCTGCAGCAGCTAGCGGATGATCCAGCATTGATAGCACTGCCCCATCCATGCAGAGAAGCAGCATGGGTTCCGCCCAGACGACGCAATGCTGGGTAGATACCCGTGGATGACATCACGGAGAACACTAGCTGCGAGCTACATGTCAAAATGAAGAACATATCCATGAAGGTGGCGGACGGAGAAGCTTTTCCAGATTACCCCCAAAGCAACCTACCATTGCATCCCGATTCTAGAGGGCTATGCTCGTGTCATGGTTGACGAGGTGGTGCAGCCATATTCGGGCTAGAGCTTGACATTCCCGGAGGTGAGGACGAGCGCTTTCTGGAGACGCCAACCATCGATCATCCTATGGAAAAAGGATTGCATCATCTTTGAAGGCCACCGACACGCGCCATCCGACTCCTCGTCAAGTCCGCCACCGAGTCAGCAGTCTCCCGCCTCCTGCAAGTCCACCAAGTCCGCAAAGTGTCGTGCCACCTCCTCCTCCAAGTCCGCCACAGCGCCGACGCCCACCTCCTCCAAGTCCGCACAACCTCAGGCCACCTCCTCCAAGTCCGCACATCTTCAGCGGCCACTCCTCCTCGCCCAACTCAGCCCGTCACCGGCATCTCCGCTGCCTCAGAATCGCAGAAGAGACACCCGCAGCTATGGTGCGAAGCGGCACGAGTCGAGGTAGTACAGAAGTACAAGCGGAGGAAAGCGATATAAATATGGTCCAAGCCTCACGCCTCTTCCGCAGAGGTCTTATGACAGGTCCGAGGAGGAAATCGCAGCCATATCAAAGTCCGAGGTGGAAGCCCATTTTGCACCGAAACCGCCACCGCCGCCAAGGGAGAAAGTGCCTGAGGAAACGATTGACCAGTTCATTCGT
This sequence comes from Aegilops longissima, assembly GCA_021605205.1. Classification (NCBI taxonomy): domain Eukaryota; kingdom Viridiplantae; phylum Streptophyta; class Magnoliopsida; order Poales; family Poaceae; genus Aegilops; species Aegilops longissima. The sequence goes on from JAHIAM010004610.1 coordinate 4,656, forward strand.
ATGGCTCAACCACCAGCTACCAAGCCTGTTGACACAGACTATGAGCGCCACATCAGGAAGTTAAATCGAGCACGTCACGTAAGGAGGCGAGCTCGGGATCGATCAAACAAGAAGCAGCTGTCAAAAATCCGGAAAACCATTCCCACCTGGGAGAACAGGCGGGCGAATCGATCCCTCGCTTGTTGTGCCAACAACACGTGACAGTACGCGCGCCCAATATTATTGTGGGCAAACAGTTTACGTTCCTGAGGTGGGCAATGTGGTAATAACGGAGGACCATATAATGCAGGCTGAAGTTCTCAAAATCACTGTTGGACAACTCCTCGAGATCGAGCCCATGCCTGTGCTTAGAGAGGATGAAATAAAACGGAAATATGCCCGGGGCCAACCTTTGGTCCATCTAGACAAGGTCAAGAACCTCCCAACGAGAATGTATGAATTTCATCAATGGTACATGAACATTACCAAGATTTCCGATCGATTGTCCCTCATGGTGAATGTCAAGGAGGAGCATTACTTCCATGAGAAAGCTGTATCCGTTGAGTATTCTGAACTGTTTCAGTTATACAATCAAGACGCACTCGACAAATCTATCGTCAGTTGCTATTGTCTGTAAGTGATTTCTTTCTGTAATTTAAGTCTCAAGCTAGCTGTACTGATCCTTTTGATCAATCATTACCTGTAATTATCCTCACTATATTCTTTTCTATGGTATTATATGCAGGATGAAGATATATGAAATGAGAAAAGGTGGACGCTTTGGCATCGGGTTCATTGACCCAAACACCGTTAATGAATACACATGGAATCTAAATCCACGTTATCAAAAGGACGAGAGGACAACATGCTAGAGTTCTTGAAGCGCCTCAAATACAATGAAGATATACTACTTCCTTACAACTTCCAAAGTGAGTCACACTGTCTTGTACTACAAATTCTCTGTTTTTGCCTACTAGCTAGCTACATGTTTTTTCTTTACATATGCCCGCTTAATTAAGACATGCAAACGTGTGCATGCAGATTTCACTGGGTCTTGTGTATCATTAAAGTTGACGCCGAACAGTTGAAATACTGGACTCACTACTCAAAGAAAAAACTGACTATAACATCTTGTTTGGGATAGTCAACAGGTAATTTCAATCATTATTAACTATATATCTCGCCTATTTAGTTCGGCATTTTCATGATATGAACTATTTAATAACCCCTTTATTCATTTTCTTTGTCGGCGGGCAGGGCTTGGGCAAGGTTCATCAACGGACCTGTGGAGAATGGAAACAAAAGCTTAAATGGTTTCACCCAAGGTAAGTAATTATAGTACTAGCTAGCTAGCTAGCTGCCATCTCTTTAATTATCATGCTTGATTAATTATTATCTGATCAAATTCCATTCTCGTAAAGGCCCTGATGCAGGTGCAGGGTCTGATCTGTGTGCATTCTGCTTGCGAGAACATTCGCATGATGGCGTCCCAAAGGAGCAGATCTCAAAGACAGGAATGGGTGCGCTTGTGAAAACACTATTCACAATTTTACACCATTATCGATATCTAGTCACACAACTAATACACATGCATATTGATCTCCTTCTTAACAGTTCACAGAGGTGCGGAGAAGCTCCTAGAAACGGAGCGCAGAGAAGCACTTCAAGAGGAAATAGCGGGATTTTTGCTCGACCAGGCCATAAACCAAGGAGAATACTATTACCCGCCACCGCCCCCATCATGCTCCAAGGCACCAATTAGGCTAATGCCACTGGCTCAAGGCAACATGCATATGTAGGAGAAATTGTATATAGCTATACATGTGTGTATGTGTGAATTAATTAATATGATGGTTTGTGAGACATTGATGATATATATATATATATATATATATATATATATATATATATATATATATATATATATATATATATATATATATATATATATATATATATATATATATATATATATATAATATGTACAATGTGTAGTATCGTAAAATACCAGAAAACGAAAAATAATTAAATTGATAACAAAATTTAATTGAAAAATAAAAATAAAACAAAACTCATTAAACATTTAGTACCGTTGGTGTTACAAACCGGTACTAAAGGGCTCCTGCCCCGGAGCTGGCTCGTACACGTGGTTGGTTTTTAGCACCGGTTCGTGCTGAACCGGTACTAAAGGGGGGCTTTAGTGACCACACTTTAGTGCCGGTTGTGGAACCGCACTAGTAGCATTACTGAACCGTGCTATTGCCGGTTCTGCACTAGTGAAGGTATATTTAATATACATGTTATTGATGTGTACCTTGCTAGTGTTCATAGTAGCCCCTGGGTATTCGATACTTGTTTGCTTGCTAAGATTAGTAACTCGAAATAGGAGCTGCAGAATTAGAGACTAGTTAAGGACAAAGTGACAATGTATGTTGGAAGTGGTTCCCAGATTGATATAATCATCATCGGACACTCCCTATACTTTCGGATTAGTTTTGAACCTAAATAAACGTTATTTGGTGTTTTCGTTAGCATGAATATGATTAGATCATGTTCATTGCAATACAGCTTATTCATTTAAGACAGATAATAATTGTTATTCTGTTTACATGAATAAAACCTTCTATGGTCATACACCCAATGTTGATGGTTTATTGAATCTCGATCGTGGTAATACAATATTAATAATATTGATGCCAAAAGATGCAAAGTTGATAATGATAGTGCCACTTATTTGTGGCACTGCCATTTGGGTCATATCGTGTAAAGCGATGAAGAAACTCTATAAGGATGGACTTTTGGAATCACTTGATTATGAATCATTTCATACTTAAGTAACCGTGCCTTATGGGCAAGATGACTAAAATTATGCTTCTCCGAACAATGGAATGCCATAGTGACTTATTGGAAATAATACATACCGATGTATGCGGTCCAATGAGTGTTGATGCTCATGGTGGGTATCATTATTTTCTGACCTTCACAGATGATTTAAGCACATATGGATATATCTACTTAATGAAACACATGTCTGAAACATTTGAAAAGTTCAAAGAATTTTAGAGTAAAGTGGAGAATCATCATAATAAGAAAATAAAAGTTTCTACGATCTGATCGTGGAGGAGAATATTTGAGTTACGAGTTTGGCCTTCATTTAAAACAATGTGGAATAGTTTCACAGCTCACGCCACCTAGAACACCACAGCGTAATGGTGTGTCCGAACTTGTAACCACCCTTTATTGGATATAGTGCGATCTATAATGTCTCTTACCAATTTAGCACTATAGTTTTGGGGTTATGCATTAGAGATAGCTGCATTCACTTTAAAACAGGGCACTGCCAAAATCCGTTGAGACGACACCATATGAACTATGATTTGGCAAGAAACCTAAGCTGTCGTTTCTTAAAGTTTGGGGCTATGATGCTTATATGAAAAAGCTTCAACCTGATAAGCTCGAACCCAAATCAGAGAAGTGCGTCTTCCTAAGATACCCAAAGGAAACTATTGGGTACACCTTCTATCACAGATCCGAAGGCAAGATATTTGTTGCTAAGAATGGATCCTTTCTAGAGAAGGAGTTTCTCTCGAAAGAAGTGAGTAGGAGGAAAGTAGAACTTGATGAGGTAATTGTACCTTCTCCCGAATTGGAAAGTAGTTCAGCACAGAAATCAGTTCTAGTGATTCCTACACCAATTAGTGAGGAAGCTAATGGTGATGATCATCAAACTTCAGATCAAGTTACTACCGAATCTCGTAGGTCAACCAGAGTGCGGTCCGCACCGGAGTGGTATGGTAGTCCTATTATGGGAGTCATATTAGTAGACCATGATGAACCAACGAACTATGAGGAAGCGATGATGACCCCAGATTCCGCGAAATGGCTTGAGGCCATGTAATATGAGATGGGTTCCATGTATGAGAACAAAGTGTGGACTTTGGTGGACTTGCCCGATGATCGGCAAGCCATAGAAAATAAATGGATCTTCAAGAGGAAGAATGACGATGATAGTAGTGTTACTATCTACAAAGCTCGACTTGTCACAAAAGGTTTTGGACAATTTCAAGGAGTTTCTTCATGCTCTTTACACCGATATGATTAAGTCTGTCAGAATCATGTTAGCAATTGCTGAATTTTACGATTATGAAATTTGGCAGATGGATGTCAAAACTGCATTCCTGAATGGATTTCTGGAAGAAGAGTTGTATATGATGCAACCAGAAGGTTTTGTCGATCCAAAGGGTGCTAACAAAGTGTGCAAGCTACAGCAATCCATTTATGGACTGGTGCAAGCCTCTCGGAGTTGGAATAAACATTTTGATAGTGTGATTAAAGCATATGGTTTTATACAGAATTGTGGAGAAGCCTGTATTTACAAGAGAGTGTGTGGGAGCTCTGTAGCATTTCTAATATTATATGTGGATGACATATTGTTGTTTGGAAATGATATAGAATTTCTGGATAGCATAAAGGGATACTTGGATAAGAGTTTTCAATGAACGACCTCGTGAAGCTGCTTACATATTGGGCATCAAGATCTATAGAGATAGATCAAGATCCTTAATTGGACTTTCACAAAGAACATACCTTGATAAAGTTTTTGAAAAAGTTCAAAATGGATCAGTCAAAGAAAGAGTTCTTGCCTGTGTTACAAGGTGTAAAGTTGAGTAAGACTCAAAACCCGACCACGACAGAAGATAGAAAGAGATTGAAAGTCATTCCCTATGCCTCAGTCATAGGTTCTATAAAGTATGCCATGCTGTGTACTAGACCTATCGTGTACCTTGCCATGAGTTTGGCAAGGGGGTACAATAGTGATCGAGGAGTAGATCACTGGACAACGGTCAAAATTATTCTTAGTGAGGACTAAGCAAATGTTTCTCGGTTATGGCGTGATAAAGAGTTCGTCGTAAAGAGTTTCATCGATACAAGCTTTTACACCGATCCAGATGACTCTAAGTCTCAATCTGGATACATATTGAAAGTGGGAGCAATTAGCTAGAGTAGCTCCATGCATAGCATTGTAGACATAGAATATTTGCAAAATACATACGACTCTGAATGTGACAGACCCGTTGAATAAACTTCTCTCACAAGCAAAATATGATCACACCTTAGTACTCTTTGGGTGTTAATCTCATAGCAATGTCAACTAGATTATTGACTCTAGTAAATCCTTTGGTTGTTGGTCACATGGCGATGTGAACTATGGATGTTAATCACATACAGATGTGAACTATTGATGTTAAATCACATGGAGTTGTGAACTAGATTATTGACTCTAGTGCAAGTGGGAGACTGAAGGAAATATGCCCTAGAGGCAATAATAAAGGTTTTTTTGACCAGAAACAGTAGGATTACCTCCCACTGTTTTATATATTAATAAAGGTTAGTGAAACTGTACATTGTAATTACAATCCATCCTCCTTTGGTGGATGGGTAGCAGGTGCTAGTTTTACAGAGATGCAAGTATTATTGAAATGTGTTGTTTGTGTTCCTCTCTAACCCTATGGGTGAGCAATAATAAAGTTGTTATATATATTTCCTTATATCATGATAAATGTTTATTATTCATCACTACTAGGGAAAAGCCTAGCAGTAGCGCTGGTTTTGGTTTATCAAGAGCGCTGGTAACAGGCGCATCGACACGGGGCCTTCTAGTTTAAAGCTTAGCAAGAGCGCACACTGGCTATACTACACTACTGCTATATCTACTTAGTAGTAGCGCTTTCCAAAACAACCGCTACTAGTAATTACTAGTAGCGCTTTCCAAAACAACCGCTACTGCTGTTATTCTGTATTCTATTTCTTTTAAATTTTCGATCGTATTCATACACCTTTATACAATTTTCCATACAGTAGCAATTTAGAGACTGTTTTTACATTATAATGAGTTATTAAATCATTAGGTGAAAGAACCTTGGATTAGTTTCGAGTGCATGGATCCAAAGTAACCAATGGTCAATTTGGATCCATCCATTTGAAACTAATCCACGGTTCTTTCACCCAATGACATAATAACTTATCATCATCATATCATTAACAACTTATGATCATAATATATCATTGTCATATAACTCCTCATCATCATCATTTTCGTCCATGAGACATCATATAACAACTTGGTCACTAGTTATAATAACAACTCCTCATCATCATCATATAGTACTCATAATCTCTACTCCTACTCAGCATCACCATCAAGTCTAAGACACTGTAGCACATAATAAAAGCTTCCCATCATCATCATAGTCATATATAATCAACACTAACTAATTGTTCTTAATACTTAGGACCTACTCCTCTCTCCTAGCTAAAATACCATAAAACAGATAAACCGGTCCTTCTCCATAATGGAGAATGGACATAAACCTATCTCCAACTTGTGGATTGCGCACATTCATTTTGTCTCCTATTATTTGCGTGTGCGCATTCATCACTTTGGTCCATTCTTTGATTTTGAGCCTTCCATCATTTGAAGAAATCGAGTATGCAGTATGGTAAGCCTTCGAAGGAGTTGGTCGTAAGCTAACCATATGCATATCACCTTCGGTAAATAGCATGTCAGGCACAACTTGCTTCACGAGCCTCTGTTCAAAAATGTAATAGTAACATATAAAGTTAGCAATGTAGTTTACTTAAGAATGATGTATGCAATGAAGTTACAATCATTAACAAAATCTTACCAAGTTTTTGACAATGAAGTTACCATCAAGCAATTTATGGACTAGTGGCACATATCTCGTATAATTTGGGCTGATAGAGTGACTGGTTTTGAAGGCCTCAACATCTTCTATGAATGAGACAAGATAACCTTTCCCCTCACAATTAAGCTTGGAGTCATAGCTGTACTATGTGTTGTCTACTACCTTCCGAGTATTTCTTGAAGATAAGAAATAAGCTGTCAATTATAAATAAATAAGTTTAGTACCGATGAAAAAGAAATATTTTTAAATTAACAACATAAATTACTGAACTTAACAAATTACTTTGACAAACTCACATCTAGGCAAAACTGGAGGCATATCCACATCCACCCAGATGCCGATATTATCATCATCATCATAATCTTTGGGACGAATATCAAATCTTATTCGCATTCCCTCCTCAAATCCATATGCCTTGTAGAGATCTTCCCAATTAGAGCAACTGAAATGGGAGCGATCGACCGCATTGTACAGCTTAACCAGAAACTCATAACCATGTTTAGTTCTTAAGTGAGCCCTCCTCGTCTCTACATTCTCAAAGTCATCTAAACCAAAACCGAGCTTCTCCAATACATATGGTCTAGCATGGCACGGGATGTACTAATTGAATTGAAAAAAATCCATAAATTACACGTTGGACAAAAGAAGCACAAGTGATGATATTAATTACGATGAAATGGTTATCATTGCGTACCGTACAAACATCAGAGGTCTCTTCCAGGTTCATGGTGAAAAACCTATCATTTTGCAGGTGAGGTAACCTGTCGCACAAACCCCGATCATCGTAGCAGTACCCGCACTCCGGGATCCCATCATCATCAGACATCTCCTGTGTTAAAAATTCAAAGATTATAACTCGACGGCAAAACCAAAAAAATCCGGCATGACCTTTGCTAAAAAAGGACATATCGAGCGCCTGAAATTTGCCGGAACGGAAATTAATCAACACTCCGGCAAAGCATAGGCCACTTATTGATGGTCATTGCATTTCAAAGGTTGAAAATATGAACAAAAACATTTCAAAATATCTTATATATAATCCTAACAATAAATAAACTAGTTTTAATAACTACTTACTAAATAAACTAGTTTTATTAACTACTTACTAAATAAACTAGTTCTATTAAGCACTTACTATAAATAAACTAGTTCTATTAAGCACTTACTAAATAAACTAGTTCTATTAAGCACTTCATATAAATAAAATAGTTATATTGATCATTTACTAAATAAATTATTTCTATTAAACACTTGCTAAAAATTCTACTACCCTAGTTCTACCCTAAATTTTCTTACTTCTATTTTATTCAGAACACCTAAAATAGTCAAAAAATTATTCTATTAAAAAACCTAAATTCTACAATGTCTACATTCTAAAATCTTCATTTAAATGACCTACTGTCGGTGTCAAAACCGGCGGATCTCGGGTAGGGGGTCCCGAACTGTGCGTCTAGGCGGATGGTAACAAGAGACAAGGGACACGATGTTTATCCAGGTTAGGGCCCTCTTGATGGAGGTAAAACCCTACGTCTTGCTTGATTGATATTGATATTGTGGATGTTTACAAGAGTGGATCTACCAAGAGATCAAGGAGGCTAAACCCTATAAGCTAGCCTATGGTATGATTGTAAGGGTTGCTGTGATTGTTGTCCTACGGACTAAAGCCATCCGTTTATATAGACACCGGAGAGGGCTAGGGTTACATAGAGTCGGTTACAATGGTAGGAGATCTACATATCCAGATCGCCAAGCTTGCCTTCCACGCCAAGGAAAGTCCCATCCGGACACGGGGAAGTCTTCAATCTTGTATCTTCATAGTCTTGGAGTCCGGTCGATGATGATAGTCCGCAAATGATAGTTCGGCTGATGATGGTAGTCCGCTATCCGGACACCCCTAATCCAGACTCCTCAAGAGTCCCTGAACCAGGCTTCAATGACGATAAGTCCGGCGTGTATATTGCTTGGCATTGCAAGGCGGGTTCCTCCTCCAAATGATAGAAGATTGGGAACACCAGGATAGTGTCCGGCTCTGCAAAATGAATTCCACATTCCACCGTAGAGGGAATAATATATACACAAGCTCAATCTGCTGACGTTTTCCGTGGCATGACGTCACACCACTACCAAGCCATTACTCGAATTGTTTTCTACTTTACCACCTCAGCGCATTTAGCGAAGCGGTTTTCTTGGCACGTCTTGTCGAAGCAGAGATCGTGTTTCCCCTTAATCCGGGATTCTCATCAATACGGGCGTGGGTAACCCAACCGCATCATTGATGGTGACGCTTGGGAGATAAGCGAGTTTTACCAGGCCGGTGGGGGACGCGTGAGATTTCGCCTACCATATAAGGGATAAGGATTCACCTTCTCACCCACGCCTTCTTCCTCCTTTGCTTATCCATCTCAGCGACTCGAGCTCCAGCGCCCAAGTTCGCAAGATCTCGCCTCAACCTTCTCCGACCATGTCCGGAGCGGAGGTAAATGGTTGGCCTCCACCGTTAAGGAGGAGCAATCGCCAAACTGCGCGGGCGCGGATACCTCTCCGCGACATCGCAGACCGGCTGCCCGACGAGGGGCAGCTCATCCCCACCCCAGTGCCCCATGAGAGGGTTGTCTTTCTTTCCCACTTCCTCCGTGGACTGGGCTTTCCACTTCACCCCTTTGTCCGGGGCTCATGTTCTACTACGGCCTGGATTTCCATGATCCGCGCCAACTTCATCCTCAACATCTCGGCGTTTATCGTGGGTGTGCGAGGCCTTCCTCTGCATCCAGCCCCACTTCGCTTGTGGCTCAAGACCTTCAATGTCAAGTCAAGGTAGTGAAGGGCATTCAAGCGGAGTGCGGAGGCGCCATGTTGGGCAAGATGCCCAACGCCCTTTGGTTCAAGGGCCTTCGTGGAATCCGTCAAGGTGGCAATCGGGTGGTTCTACATCACCGAGCCGCGACCCTAAATGGGCGGCGCCCCGAAGTTTAGATCTGGTATCCCCACGCAGCTCACCTCCGGAAAGAGAAGGGCTTGCTGTGGGGCAGTTTGAAGGAGCCGACGGACTCTGCACCTGTATCAAGAAGCTGGTGAAGAAGCTCAGCTGGTTAACGTGGTCCAAGTCATGCTCGTCCGCCGGATTTTCCCATGCCAAGAGCGGCATTCAATCTATGGGAGTTCGATCCGAACAGCACCAGCACTGAACAAGCTCTTCGACACAACGCACGAAGGCGCTCGAAGGTGCTGTTCAAGGGCGCCGGTTTCGCATCCGCGATCAAGATCGCGGATTTCACTCGCAGCGCCAGCCGACGAGGTAAGTGATTCTACCCTTTACGGACACTCGCTTTCCATAGTTTGACTCTATGCAGGTTTTAATTTCCCTTTCCTTTGACAGACTGGATGAAGAAGGCGGAGAAGATTACCTGTTCGGCTCCTATGCCGAAAATCCAGAGACGCCGCTTAGCGAGGTTGCTGGTTCCGCACCGCACGTGGTGCCGGAGAAGAAGGCCAAGAAGGAGGCCACGGTGCTCAAAGAGTGCCCGTTTTCAGGTGTCCGACGACTGGGGCTGACTCTCCCTGAAAATGAGGAGGAGGAAGAGGACTCCCTCCCAGAGGAGGGAGAGAGGAAGAGGAAGGCTTCCCAACCGGGAGGCCGGAGGGTCCAAGAGGGAAGGACTATTCCCGGACAGCTCGCCAACATCAACGCTGGCGAGGAAGAATGGCCTTCAAGGGCCAGCCTCCGGCGAGATCGTAAGTATCCAGATTCCTGAATGATTTATAATTTCTTTTCTGCGCCACATAGTGTCATTCTTACGCCGCATGCTACCTGTAGTCCGCAAGTGATGATCTCCCGCTTCATCGAAAGTGGGTCGCTGGCTTCGCCGGATGTTGACTCCATCCCGACCGCCCACCTCGCGACGCTGAAGACGCCGAGGTGGGATCCCCAGAGGGGACCCACCAGGGGGAGGCTCCGGAGGCGCCACAAGGAGCCCTCCCGGACTTTGCGCCGGACTCCACAACGGAACCCGCAGTGGTTCCGGAGTCCGGCAGGCGGCCCCTTCGATCGAAGGGCAAGACCGTGACGCCGGTGGATTTCGTCCAACCGGAGGCGCCGGGCAATTTGTTGGAGGCGCTGCAGAGCGCTTCCATCGAGGAAGAACACCGCACTATTATGAGTGCGGTGATTCAAAAGGTGCAGCTCGCCAAAGGCGGGCTGACCGAAGCCTGCAATAGCCTTCTATCAGGCTTTGAGGTAAGAAGTTAAAAACATGCAAAGTAATACCGCATAGACAGTAGCCCCTGATGCTCAGTTTGGTGTTCGGAAAGAAAAGCCGGACTGAGGATCTTAAAAAGGATATACGCAGGGTTGCTAAAAAATTATGTCAATATGGGTTGCAGGCTGCGCTGCTGACCTCTGCCGCACTGACTGCGGAGGTCGGTGCGTTGAAGCAGGAGCTTGAGCGGTCCGGGCAAGAGCTCGGCCGCGCCAGGAAGCAGCTCCAAGACAAAGAAGGTGAGTAACACCACTTTGAATTTGTACCTTACAGAAAAGGATTTAGGTTGCGACAAAAAATAACAAGGATAACATGGTACTGCAGGGCCACGAACGAGGTGGCGGCCTCAAGGAGGCCGTGTCCGCGCCGAACGCAATGCGCCACGGAACGGGCAGAGCGAGAAAAGCAAGAGGCGAGGGTGGCGGTGGTTCAGCAAGAGTTCTGTGCTCTCATGGAAAAGCATGAGAGTTTGGAGCGTGACTCAAAGACTCGAGAGTCCGAGCTTGCCTCGCTCTCGAAAGTGCCAAAACCGCCAAGGCCGAGGCCCATAAGGCCCTTCAGAGGTTGAGTTGATGAAGAAGATAGCGGCGGTAAGGCATTTTCATGCAAAGCAAGCATGTGAATGTAAATTACGTGATACTTACCCGAATTCAAGCTCTCGGGGCATTTGCAGATCTGCCTCGCAGCATGTCCGATGCCGCCAGATTCTACCGAGCCGAGGAGGGAGCTCAACGGAGAAGGTCTTCGGTCTCAAGATGTCGAGGCCGCCATCCGGTGTTTCTAGCGACCAGCTGAAGCAGCTGGTCGAGCATCACAAGGTGGCCGAGCAGGCCATGAAGGGGCTCATAGTCCGGCTGTGGCCCGGAGAGGCCATGCCTGGAGCTACTTCGCCTCGCGGCGACGGCTGGTGGATGCGTGCCCTGGGTGGAGGTTATCAAGCGCTCCGCCTGTATTGAAGGTGCTCGTCGGGCCCTTGCCCTCGCAAAGGTGCATTGGGGAAAGCTGGATGCGGAGAAGCTAATCACTGACGCGCCACCAGCGGGCAAGGAGCATCGTACGCCTGAACTTTACTATAAGGCTGTCCTGAAGGGTGCCCGCAAGATTGCGGATGAGTGCCCTAGGGATGTAATTATTGAGTGAATTCGCAATGTGTTATCCTGTGCGCTGAAAACTTTGTTCATATGCGCTAAGCAACGCCTGTTTAATTTAAAATATTACCTTCTGTGCGGCCGTTTATTAAATCTGAGAGATGGCAAGTCGTCGGCTTCAACCCCCATGCCACGAAAGTGCTGGGGTGTTGGGATAAACTTGAGCACTCTTGTTCCCATTTTGGGTCCATCTAGGAGGCGCCAACACAACGTAACCAGGCAACCGGACTTATAGTGCTTGAACACTCTCACTTAGCCATAGAATTCTACAATTTTAAATTTCGCGAAGCCCCTAGTATTCGAAGACCGAATTGGGGCGCTATCCACGCCTTCATCGGACATAATCCGAACTTCGCTCAAGCGGCGAGGTCTTTAGGGACCCGAAGGACCTCTCGAACAGCGACCAGTCTCACGCCTTATCATGCCGGTCAGTTTTAGCTTTCCATCGAGGCGTTAACCTGCTCAACCGGGCGCAATCGCAGTGGTTCTTCCAGTGCTACCTTAGCCGATAGAATGGAAACGTAAGGTGCCAAACATGGGAGCCCGGCAAACCCAACTATTGACCCAAGACATGATTTGGAGCCGATTCATATAATGCTATAAGTTCGGGGTGCCGCACTTGTGAAAGTGTGCGGACTTTATCACTCCATAAAGCGGAGGACATAAGCCCCTGGTGTGTTTGGCCGTACCAAGATGCACGGGTGCAACATGTCGTAAATGAACATATATATATAAAGTAATGCAATTAAAGGCAAAAAGTGCTGCATTTTATTCGAGAAGATATGCTATCAGTGCGGAATGATACAAATAGTGCGGAAAGCAGGGGATTGGACGAATTAAAGGCGTCTCCCTCCAGGGGTAGGCCGCGGAATGTTGTATTTTAACAAATTTAATGCTCATGATGGAGACCACCTGAGTGTTCATCGTGGCCTTAGTCCTTCCCTGGCTGTTGCATCATGAGTTCGGCTGGTTCGCCGCCGGACTAAGTTCTGTATAAAAAAGAGAAAAATAAAACAAAAAAGAGCGACACACTTGGGAGCCCCTGGTGTGGTCGAACCGCACTCTGGGTCTGTTGTGGTGGTGCCCTTCCCCCTATGCCCATGGTATCTCCAGGGCGTAATTATGTACGCGGAGAGTTTGTCTTGCAGTTTTGCGAGGGCTGGGTTAGCCGATTACTACGCTGGCGCACGGAACGTGCCAGGTGGTCTTGGTTGATGTTGCTCCGGGCGCGTTTGGTCGTGTCCGGTCATTTAACGGCCGGACTCGAGAATTGCCTTAAAAGGCTGATCTGTACTTCTGCCACGAGAGCCGCTGTATGTTCCTCCGTTCGGAGGGAGCGTTGCGTGTTTCCATTGACCGTGATGACTCCACGAGGGCCTGGCATCTTGAGCTTAAGGTATGCATAATGCGGCACCGCGTTGAACTTTGCAAACGCAGTTCGTCCGAGCAGAGCGTGATAACCGCTATGAACGGGACTATGTCAAGATTAACTCCTCGCTCGAAATTATCCGGGGATCCGAAGACCACTTCTAGTGTAACTGAGCCTGTACAATTGGCCTCGACACCTGGTATGACGCCTTTGAAGGTTGTCGTTGTAGGTTTAATCCTTGAAGGGTCTATGCCCATCTTGCGCATTGTATCCTGATAAAGCAGGTTCAGGCTACTGCCTCCGTCCATAAGGACTCTCGTGAGGTGAAATCCATCAACGATTGGGTCTAAAACCAATGCGGCGAATCCGCCGTGGCGGATGCTGGCCGGATGGTCTCTTCGATCGAAAGTGATCGGGCAAGAGGACCATGGGTTGAATTTTGGGGCGACTGGCTCCATCGCGTATACGTCCCTTAGTGCACGCTTCCGCTCCCTCTTGGGAATATGCGCTATGATATCATGTTTACCGTCCGAACTTGAGGGGGAATCCTTTTGTCCTCTGTTGTTCGGGCGGCCGGTCTCTTCCTCGTCATCGCTGTGTAGCCCTTGTCACTGTTTTGGCGATTAATTTGCCTGCCTGCTTGAATACCCAACAATCTCTGTTGGTATGGTTAGCTGGCTTTTCGGGGGTACCATGTATTTGACAAGAGCGGTCGAGTATTCGGTCCAAATTGGGACGGGCCCGAGTGGTTCTTTTGAATGGCTTCTTCCGCTGACCGGTTTGGAGCCTCGAATCCGGCGTTGACTCGTCAGATCCTCATTGCTGTCGCCGTTCATGCGGCGTTTGTTTTTGTTTCGACGCAATCTGCCATTGCGGTCCTTAGTATCCGGACTGCCAGCGTTTTTGCTGAGGTTGTTACTACGAGCGAGCCAGCTATCCTCTCCCGCACAGAAGCGGGTCATGAGGGATGTGAGGGCTGCCATAGATTTCGGCTTCTCCTGTCCTAGGTGCCGGGCCAGCCACTCGTCACGGATGTTATGTTTGAAGGCAGCGAGTGCCTCTGCATCCGGACAGTCGACGATTTGATTTTTCTTTGTTAGGAACCGTCTCCAGAATTGCCTGGCCGATTCGTCGCTGCTGGATTATGTGGCTTAGGTCATCTGCGGCTCGTGGTCGCACATACGCGCTCTGGAAGTTGTCGAGGAATGCGGCTTCCGTGTCTTCCCAAAGATCCAATTGACTCTGCGGGCAGGCTGTTAAGCCAATGCCGAGCTGGTCCTTTAAGATTGAGCGGAGATATTTGATGGCGTGAAGATCGCCGTCGCGGGCCATGTGTATATGGAGAAGATAATCTCAATCCAGACCGCGGGGTCTATTGTGCCATCGAGGATTCGATATTAACGGGTTTGAACCCTTCAGGATTTGATGATCCATTACTTCGCCGTGAAGCATAGTGGGTGTCGGCGCCTCAGATTGAGCAATATCGCGACGTAGCTCGAGAGAGCGTTGTTCGCTGTATTCGCCCGCCGAGTAGTTGTATCCGTGCGACGGTATTCATCGTGGGTCGTGGGCGCCCACGTGATCCATAGATAGATCTGGATTGTCTTGCCTTGTCCTCCAATATATCTCGCAAGTCCGCGCGTTCCCGCGGCTTCTTGCTTTTAGAGCGATGCCGGGTACGGTTTTGGTGGAGGGCTTACACGCCTCCATCGCGCCACGGGTGGTCGGTCTGTCAGACATGGCGCTAGTGATGCTGCCTCCTCTAATCGGGGAGCAACTTGCGTTTTGGCGTAACTTTTGAGGGGCGCTCGAGTTCAGACTTTCGACGCGAGGACCTCGGTCCATCTGTCGGCCAGTAGGTCTTGATCAGCTTGAAGTTGTTGTTGCTTTTTCTTTAGGCTGTTTGCCGTGGCCATTAGCCTGCGTCTAAAACGCTCTTGCTCGACGGGATCCTCAGGCATGACAAATTCGTCTTCGCCGAGGCTTGCCTCGTCTCCGGAGGGAGGAAAGTAGTTGTCATCCTCGACCTCTTCGTCTGCCGCCCTCTCCTGAGGGCTTGCTTCTGCCTCCTCCTGCGCTGGATCGTGCTGGAGGGAGTTGTCTTCGGCACTTTCTGGGGTGTTATTATCTCCTGTGCCGGAATCTCCATTCTTGCTGTGGCGGGATTTAGAGCGGCGCCGCTGACGTCGGCGCTTGGGCTGTTTCTTTAAGGAATCGGCCTCCGCTGCTGTTGGGGAACGAGTAATTTCAAAAATTTCCTACGAACACGCAAGACCATGGTGATGGCATAGCAACGAGAGGGAAGAGTGTCCGCCCACGCACTCGTGAGACCGAAAGCGAAGCGCTATAACAACGCTGTTGATGTAGTCGACGCCTTCACGATCCGACCGATCCAAGCACCGAACGACGGCACCTCCGAAGTTACGCACACGCTCAGCTCGATGACGATCCCCGGACTCGATCCAGCAAAGTGTCGGGATGAGTTCCGTCAGACGACGGCGCAGGACAATGTTGATGCTCCACGACGCAGGGCTTCGCCTTAAGCTCCGCGACGATATGACTTCTCCGCACAGGCTTCGCCTAAGCTCTACGACGATATGACCAAGTGGAATATGGTGGAGGGGGCACCGCACACGGCTAAGGAACGATCCGTAGATCAACTTGTGTGTCATGGGGTGCCCCCTGCCCCATATATAAAGGAGCAAAGGGTGCGGCCGGCCCTAGGAGGCGCTGCCGAGGAGTCCTACTCCCACCGAGTAGGACTCCCCTCTCCTAGTTGGAGTAGGATTGGGGGGGAAGAGGAAGGCGCCGCCCCTCTCCTTGTCCTATTCGGACTAGAGGGGAGGGGGCGCGCCCACCCCTGGCCGGCCCTTCCTCTTCTCCTTGTGGCCCATTAAGGCCCATATACCTTCGGGGTTCCGTAACCCCGGTGTTCCGAGAACTTCCTGTTTTCATTCGAACCCTTCCAAGTCCAAACATAGGCTTCCAATATATCAATCTTTATGTCTCGACCATTTCGAGACTCCTCGTCATGTCCGTGATCATATCCGGACTCAACAACCTTCGTACATCAATACTTATAAACTCATAATGAACTATCATCGAAACGTTAGCGTGCGGACCCTACGGGTTCGAGAACTATGTAGACATGACCTAGAACCATTCTCGGTCAATAACCAATAGCGGAACCTGGATGCTCATATTGGTTCCTACATATTCTACGAAGATCTTTATCGGTCAAACCGCATAACGACATACGTTGTTCCTTTGTCATCGGTATGTTACTTACCCGAGATTCGATCGTCGGTATCCAATACCTAGTTCAATCTCGTTACGTAAGTCTCTTTACTCGTTCAGTAATACATCATCTCACAACTAACTCATTAGTTGTAATGCTTGCAAGGCTTAAGTGATGTGTATTACCAAGAAGGCCTAGAGATACCTCTCCGACAATCGGAGTGACAAAACCTAATCTCAAATACGCCAACCCAACAAGTACCTTTGGAGACACCTGTAGTACTCCTTTATAATCACCCAGCCACGTTGTGACGCTTGGTAGTACCCAAAGTGTTCCTCCGTAAACGGAGTTGCATAATCTCATAGTTACAGGAACATGTATAGGTCATGAAGAAAGCATTAGCAATATACTAAACGATCAAGTGCTAAGCTAACGGAATGGGTCATGTCAATCACATCATTCTCCTAATGAGGTGATCCCATTAATCAAATGACAACACATGTCTATGGTTAGGAAACACAACCATCTTTGATTAATGAGCTAGTCCAAGTAGAGGCATACTAGTGACTATCTGCTTGTCTATGTATTCACACATGTATTATGTTTCCGGTTAATACAATTCTAGCATGAATAATAAACATTTATCATGGTATAAGGAAATAAATAATAACTTTATTATTGCCTCTAGGGCATATTTCCTTCAGTCTCCCACTTGCACTAGAGTCAATAATCTAGATTACATAGTAATGATTCTAACACCCATGGAGTCTTGGTGCTGATCATGTTTTGCTCGTGGAAGAGGCTTAGTCAATGGGTGCGCAACATTCAGATCCGTATGTATTTTGGAAATCTCTATGTCTCCCACTTGGACTTGGTCCCGAATGGAATTGAAGCGCCTCTTGATATGTTTGGTCCTCTTGTGAAATCTGGATTCCTTTGCCAAGGCAATTGCACCAGATTGTCACAGAAGATCTTCATCGGTCCCGATGCACTAGGTATGACACCTAGATCGGAAATGAACTCTTTCATCCAGACTCCTTCATTTGCTGCTTCAAGCAGCTATGTACTCCGCTTCACATGTAGATCCCGCCACGACGCTTTGTTTAGAACTGCACCAACCGGCAGCTCCACCGCTTAATAAAAACACGATCCGGTTTGCGATTTAGAATCGTCCGGATCAGTGTCAAAGCTTGCATCGACGTAACCATTTACGACTAGCTCTTTGTCACCTCCATATACGAGAAACATATCCTTAGTCCTTTTCGTATTTCAGGATGTTCTTGACCGCTGTCGATGATCCACTCTGGATTACTTTGGTACCTTCCTGCCAAGCTTACAGCTAAGCATATGTCAGTCTGGTACACAGCATTGCATACATGATAGAGCCTATGGCTGAAGCATAGGAACATCTTTCATTTTCTCTATCTTCTGCTGTGGTCGGGCATTGAGTCCGACTCAATCTTACACCTTGTAATACAGGTAAAAACCTTTCTTTGCCTCGATCCATTTTGAACTTTTTCAAAACTTTATCAAGGTATGTGCTTTGTGAAAGTCCAATTAAGCGCCTTGATCTATCTCTATAGATCTTGATGCCCAATATGTAAGCAGCTTCACCGAGGTCTTTCATTGAAAAACTTTTATTCAAGTATCCTTTATGCTATCCAGAAATTCTATATCATTTCCAATCAATAATATGTCGTCCACATATAATATTAGAAATGCTACAGAGCTCCCACTCACTTTCTTGTAAATACAGGCTTCTCCAAAAGTCTCAGATAAACCCATATGCTTTGATCACACTATCAAAGCGCTTATTCCAACTCCGAGAGGCTTGCACTGCACCATAAATTGATCGCTGGAGCTTGCACACCTTGTTAGTACCCTTTGGATCGACAAAACCTTCTGGTTGCATCATATACAACTCTTCTTCTAGAAATCCATTCAAGAATGCAGTTTTACATCCATTTGCCAAATTTCATAATCATAAAATGCGGCAATTGCTAACATGATTCGGACAGACTTAAGCATCGCCACGGGTGAGAAAGTCTCATCGTAGTCAACCCCTTGAACTTGTCGAAAACCTTTCGCAACAAGTCGAGCTTTGTAGACAGTTATATTACCATCGGCGTCGTCTTCTTCTTAAAGATCCATTTATTCTCAATGGCTTGCCGATCATCGGGCAAGTCAACCAAAGTCCATACTTTGTTCTCATACATGGATCCCATCTCAGATTTCATGGCTTCCAGCCATTTTGCGAATCTGGGCTCACCATCGCTTCTTCATAGTTTGTAGGTTCGCCATGGTCAAGTAACATGACTTCCGAATAGGATTACCGCACCACTCTGTGCGATTTTACTCTGGTTGACCCACGAAGTTCAGTAGTAACTTGATCCAAGCTTCATGATCATCATCATTAGTTTCCTCACTAATTGGTGTAGTTGTCACAGAACCATTTCTTGTGATGAACTACTTTCCAATAAGGGAGCAGATACTGATTATCTCATCAAGTTCTACTTTCCTCCCACTCACTTCTTTCGAGAGAAACTCCTTCTCTAGAAAAGATCCGAATTTAGCAACGAAAATCTTGCCTTCAGATCTGTGATAGAAGGTGTACCCAACAGTCTCCTTTGGGTATCCTATGAAGACACATTTTTCCGATTTGGGTTCGAGCTTATCTGGTTGAAGTTTCTTCACATAAGCATCGCAGCCCCAAACTTTAAGAAACGACAACTTTGGTTTCTTGCCAAACCACAGTTCATACGGTGTCGCCTCAACGGATTTAGATGGTGCCCTATTTAACGTGAATGCGGTCGTCTCTAAAGCATATCCCCAAAACGATAGCGGTAAATCAGTAAGAGACATCATAGATCGCACCATATCAAGTAAAGTACGATTCGACGCTCGACACACCATTTCTCCGTGGTGTTCCGGTGGCGTGAGTTGCTAAACTATTCCACATTGTTTCAAATGTAAACCAAACTCGAACTCAAATATTCTCCTCCACGATCAGATCGTAGAAACTTTATTTTCTTGTTACGATGATTTTCCACTTCACTCTGAAATTCTTTGAACTTTTCAAATGTTTCAGATTTGTGTTTCATTAAGTAGATATACCCATATCTACTCAAATCATCTGTGAAGGTGAGAAAATAACGATACCCGCCCAAGGCCTCAACATTCATTGGACCACAAACATCAGATGTATGATTTCCAACAAATCAGTTGCTCGCCCATAGTTCCGAGAACGGCGTTTTGGTCATCTTGCCCATGAGGCACGGTTCGCAAGTACCAAGTGATTCATAATCAAGTGATTCCGAAGCCCATCAAGATGGAGTTTCTTCATGCGTTTTACAATCGATATGACCTAAACGGCAGTGCCACAAATAAGTTGCATTATCATTATCAACTCTGCATCTTTTGGTTTCAACATTATGAATATGTGTATCACTACTGTCGAGATTCAACAAGAATAGACCATTCTTCAAGGGTGCATGACCATAAAAGATATTACTCATATAAATAGAACAACCATTATTCTCTGATTTAAATGAATAACCGCCTCGCATCAAACAAGATCCAGATATAATGTTCATGCTCAACGCTGGCACCAAATAACAATTATTTAGGTCTAAAACTAATCCCGAAGGTAGATGTAGAGGTAGCGTGTCGACCGCGATCACATTGACTTTGGAACCATTTCCCACGCCAAGATCGTCACCTCGCCCTTTGCCTGCTCGCCTATTCCGTAGTCCCTGCTTCGAGTTGCAAATATTAGCAATGTAACCAGATCAAATACCCAGTGCTACTACGAGCTCTAGTAAGGTACACATCAATAACATGTATATCACATATACCTTTGTTCACCTTGCCATCCTTCTTATCCGCCAAATACTTGGGGCAGTTCCGCTTCCAAATGTCGGTCTGCTTGCAAGTAAAAACACTCGTTTCAGGTTTAGGTCCAGACTTGGGTTTCTTCTCTTGATCAGCAACTTTCTTGCTGTTCTTTTGAAGTTTCCTTCTTCTTCCCTTTGCCCTTTTCTTGAAACTAGTGGTCTTGTTGACCATCAACACTTGATGCTCTTTCTTGATTTCTACCTCCGCTGCTTTTAGCATTGCTAAGAGCTCAGAATTGTCTTAGTCATTCCTTGCATATTATAGTTCATCACGAAGCTCTTGTAGCTTGGTGGCGTGATTGGAGAATTCTGTCAATGACACTATCATCCGGAAGAGTAACTCCCAGTTGAATCAAGTGATTATTATACCTGACATTTTGAGTATATGTTCACCGATGTAACTATTCTCCTCCATCTTGCAGCTATAGAACTTATTGGAGACTTCATATCTCTCAATCCGGCATTTGCTTGAAATATTAACTTCAACTCTTGGAACATCTCATATGCTCCATGACGCTCAAAACGTTGTTGAAGACCCGGTTCTAAGCCGTAAAGCATGGCACATCGAACTATTGAGTAGTCATCAGCTTTGCTTTGCCAGACGCTCACAACTTCTCGCTCAGCTCCTGCAGAGAGTCTGTCACCCAGCGGTGCTTCCGGGACGTAATTTTTCGTGCAGCAATGAGGATAATCCTCAAGTTACGGACCCAGTCCGTGTAATTGCTACCATCATCTTTCAACTTTGCTTTCTCAAGGAACGCATTAAAATTCAACGGAACAACAGACGAGCCATCTATCTACGATAAACATAGACAAGCAAAATACTATCAGTACTAAGTTCATGATAAATTTAAGTTTAATTAATCATATTAAAAACTCCCACTTAGACAGACATCTCTCTAGTTATCTAAGTGATTACGTGATCCAAATCAACTAAACCATGTCCGATCATCACGTGAGATGGAGTAGTTTCAATGGTGAACATCACTATGTTGATCATATCTACTATATGATTCACGCTCGACCTTTCGGTCTCCGTGTTCCGAGGCCATATCTGTTATATGCAAGGCTCGTCAAGTTTAACCTGAGTATTCCGCGTGCAACTGTTTTGCACCCGTTGTAGATGGACGAGAACTTATCACACCCGATCATCACGTGGTGTCTGGGTACTACGAACTTTGGCAACGGTGCATACTCAGGGAGAACACTTCTTGATAATTTTAGTGAGAGATCATCTTATAATGCTACCGTCAATCAAAGCAAGATAAGATGCATAAAGGATAAACATCACATGCAATCAATATAAGTGATATGATATGGTCATCATCATCTTGTGCTTGTGATTCCATCGCCAAGCACCGCCATGATCACCATCGCCACCGCGCGACACCTTGATCTCCATCGTAGCATCGTTGTCGCCTCGCCAACTATTGCTTCTACGACTATCGCTACTGCTTAGTGATAAAGTAAAGCAATTACATGGCGCTTGCATTTCATACAATAAAGCGACAACCATATGGCTCCTGCCGATTGCCGATAACTCGTTACAAAACATGATCATCTCATACAATAAAATATAGCATCACGCCTTGACCACATCACATCACAACATGCCCTGCAAAAACAAGTTAGACGTCCTCTACTTTGTTGTTGCAAGTTTTACGTGGCTGCTACGGGCTGAGCAAGAACCGTTCTTACCTACGCATCAAAACCACAACGATAGTTTGTCAAGTTGGTGCTGTTTTAACCTTCGCAAGGACCGGGCGAGCCACACTCGGTTCAACTAAAGTGAGAGAGACAGACACCGCGGTCACCTTTAAGCAACGAGTGCTCGGAGCGGTGAAACCAGTCTCGCGAAGCGTCACGCGTAATGTCGGTCCGGCCGCTTCATCTCACAATACCGCTGAACCAAAGTATGACATGCTGGTAAGCAGTATGACTTATATCGCCCACAACTCACTTGTGTTCTACTCGTGCATATGACATCAACGCATAAAACCAGGCTCGGATGCCATCTGTTGGGGAACGAGTAATTTCAAAAATTTCCTACGAACACGCAAGACCATGGTGATGGCATAGCAACGAGAGGGAAGAGTGTCCGCCCACGCACTCGTGAGACCGAAAGCGAAGCGTTATAACAACGCTGTTGATGTAGTCGACGCCTTCACGATCCGACCGATCCAAGCACCGAACATACGGCACCTCCGAGTTCGCACACGCTCAGCTCGATGACGATCCCGGACTCGATCCAGCAAAGTGTCGGGATGAGTTCCACAAGACGACGGCGCAGGACGATGTTGATGCTCCACCGACGCAGGGCTTCGCTTAAGCTCCGCGACGATATGACTTCTCCCGCGAGGGCTTCGCCTAAGCTCTACGACGATATGACCGAAGTGGAATATGGTGGAGGGGCACCGACACGGCTAAGGAACGATCCGTAGATCAACTTGTGTGTCATGGGGTGCCCCCTGCCCCCAGATATAAAGGAGCAAAGGGGGTGCGGCCGGCCCTAGGGAGGCGCGCCGAGGAGTCCTACTCCCACCGAGTAGGACTCCCCCTCTCCTAGTTGGAGTAGGATTGGGGGGGAAGAGGGAAGGCGCGCCCCTCTCCTTGTCCTATTCGGACTAGAGGGGGGGGGCGCGCTGCCCCCTGGCCGGCCCTTCCTCTTCTCCCTTGTGGCCCATTAAGGCCCATATACCTTCGGGGTTCCGTAACCCCGGTGTTCCAGAACTTCCTGTTTTCATTCGAACCCTTCCAAGTCCAAACATAGGCTTCCAATATATCAATCTTTATGTCTCGACCATTTCGAGACTCCTCGTCATGTCCGTGATCATATCCGGACTCGAACAACCTTCGTACATCAATACTTATAAACTCATAATGAACTGTCATCGAAACGTTAAGCGTGCGGACCCTACGGGTTCGAGAACTATGTAGACATGACCTAGAACCATTCTCGGTCAATAACCAATAGCGGAACCGGATGCTCATATTGGTTCCTACATATTCTACTTAAGATCTTTATCGGTCAAACCGCATAACGACATCGTTGTTCCTTTGTCATCGGTATGTTACTTACCCGAGATTCGATCGTCGGTATCCAATACCTAGTTCAATCTCGTTATCGTAAGTCTCTTTACTCGTTCCGTAATACATCATCTCACAACTAACTCATTAGTTGTAATGCTTGCAAGGCTTAAGTGATGTGTATTACCGAGAAGGCCTAGAGATACCTCTCCGACAATCGGAGTGACAAAACCTAATCTCAAATACGCCAACCCAACAAGTACCTTTGGAGACACCTGTAGTACTCCTTTATAATCACCCAGATTACGTTGTGGACGCTTGGTAGTACCCAAAGTGTTCCTCCGTAAACGGAGTTGCATAATCTCATAGTTACAGGAACATGTATAGGTCATGAAGAAAGCATTAGCAATATACTAAACGATCAAGTGCTAAGCTAACGGAATGGGTCATGTCAATCACATCATTCTCCTAATGAGGTGATCCCATTAATCAAATGACAACACATGTCTATGGTTAGGAAACACAACCATCTTTGATTAATGAGCTAGTCCAATAGAGGCATACTAGTGACTATCTGTTTGTCTATGTATTCACACATGTATTATGTTTCCGGTTAATACAATTCTAGCATGAATAATAAACATTTATCATGGTATAAGGAAATAAATAATAACTTTATTATTGCCTCTAGGGCATATTTCCTTCAGCTGCTTCTTCGCCGTCCCCATCTTTTGGGGTGTCCACCATGTATATGTCGTATGACGAGGTGGTTTTTCCAAGGTCCTGTAGGCTTTGGTTCTTGGTAGTCTCCGGCATCGCCGTCCATACCGTCGATGTCTTGAGTCGTAGTCGAAAGCACGTCGGTTAAATCGCCGACGGTGGCTACAAAGTGGGTGGTGGGTGGGATCTGAATTTCTTCGTCATCCGCGTCTCAACCGCCCCTGGCCGTAGTTCGCCAGGCTCTCCGGATAGCGAGAGAGGCTTCAATGAATTTATGATATCGCCAAGGGCGAAAAGAAGTGCTGAAAGATGTCCGCAGCGGTGAATTCCATGATCGGCGCCCAATCGGATTCGGACCGCAGGGCGCAGGAGGTTGGAGTCCGGCAGGAGTCCGCACTCGGAGTCATGGGCTTTACGTGGGACAAGGTAAGTGTTCGGCTCCATCGCCGTAGGAATTGCGGCTCCCGAGGCGGTGTCCAGCCATCCGTCCTCGATTCGAGCGATCGGCTCCGGACTATGAGTCGGAGCGGATCCGGGTGCGGCCTCCAAGGTGCTGTCCGGCGGCAGAGTTAGGTCATGCCCATCGTGACAGCGTGGCGCGATCGGCTGTGGCTCAGATCCATCGAGGATCAAGTCCCCGCGGATATCGGCCGTGAAGTTTAAGCTTCCAAACCTGACCTGACGGCCAGGGGCGTAGCTTTCGATCTGCTCCAGATGGCCAAGGGAGTTGGCCCGCAGTACGAAGCCGCCGAATACGAAGATCTGTCCGGGGAGAAAGGTCTCACCCAGGACTGCGTCGTTGTTGATTGAAGAGGCCATCAAGCCTATCGGTGACGACACAGAGGAACTCTCAATGAAAGCACCAATGTCGGTGTCAAAACCGGCGGATCTCGGGTAGGGGGTCCCGAACTGTGCGTCTAGGCGGATGGTAACAGGAGACAAGGGACACGATGTTTACCCAGGTTCGGGCCCTCTTGATGGAGGTAAAACCCTACGTCCTGCTTGATTGATATTGATATTGTGGATGTTTACAAGAGTGGATCTACCACGAGATCAAGGAGGCTAAACCCTAGAAGCTAGCCTATGGTATGTGTTGGGAAACGTAGTAATTTCAAAAATTTTCCTACGATCACGCAAGACCATGGTGATGGCATAGCAACGAAGCGGGAAGAGTGTCCGCCCACGCACTCGTGAGACCGAAAGCGAAGCGTTATAACAACGCTGTTGATGTAGTCGACGTCTTCACGACCCGACCGATCCAAGCACCGAACGTCACGGCACCTCCGAAGTTCTGCACACGCTCAGCCCGATGACGATCCCCGGACTCCGATCCAGCAAAGTGTCGGGATGAGTTCCGTCAAGACGACGGCGTGGGACGATGATGATGCTCCACCGACGAGGGCTTCGCCTAAGCTCCGCGACGATATGACTTCTCCCGCAGGGCTTCACCTAAGCTCCGCGACGATATGACCAAGTGGAATATGGTGGAAGGGGCACCGCACACGGCTAAGGAAATCAACTTGTGTGTTTTGGGGTGCCCCTGCCCCGTATATAAAGGAGCCAAGGGGAGGTGGCCGCCAAGAGGAGGAGGCGCACCAAGGAGTCCTACTCCTCCGGGAGTAGGACTCCCCCAATCCTAGTTGGAATAGGATTCCCGGGGGAGAGAGAGAGAGGGGGCGGCCCACCTTCCTAGTCCTAATAGGACTAGGGGAAGGGGGCGCCACCTAGGGCTGGCCCTTCTCCTTTCCTCCAAGGCCCACTATGGGCCCATGTAGTTCCCGGGGTTCCGTAACCTCCCTGTACTCGATAAATTTCGATTTCACTCGGAACCTTCCGATGTCCAAATGTAGGCTTCCAATATATCAATCTTTATGTCTCGACCATTTCGAGACTCCTCGTCATATCCGTGATCACATCCGGGACTCGAACAACCTTCGTGCATCAATACTTATAAACTCATTATGACTGTCATCAAACGTTAAGCGTGCGGACCCTACGGGTTCGAGAACTATGTAGACATGACCGAGACACCTCTCGGTCAATAACCAATAGCGGGACCTGGATGCCCATATTGGCTCCTACATATTCTACGAAGATCTTTATCGGTCGACCAAGATAACAACATACGTTGTTCCCTTTGTCATCGGTATGTTACTTGCCCGAGATTCGATCGTCGGTATCCAATACCTAGTTCAATCTCGTTCATCGCAAGTCTCTTTTCTCGTTCCGTAATACATCATCTCACAACTAACACATTTAGTTGCAATGCTTGCAAGGCTTATGTGATGTGCATTACCGAGAGGGCCCAGAGATACCTCTCCGACAATCGGAGTGACAAATCCTAATCTCAAATATGCCAACCCAACATGTACCTTCGGAGACACCTGTAATGTACCTTTATAATCACCCGATTCGTTGTGACGTTTGGTAGCACCCAAAGTGTTCCTCGGCAAACGGAGTTGCATAATCTCATAGTCATAGGAACATGTATAAGTCATGAAGAAAAGCACTAGCAACAAACTATACGATCAGGTGCTATGCTAATGGAATGGGTCATGTCAATCAGATCATTCAACCAATGATGTGATCCCATTAATCAAATAACAACTCCTTGTTCATGGTTAGGAAACATAACCATCTTTGATTAACGAGCTAGTCAAGTAGAGGCATACTAGTGACACTCTGAGGTTTATGTATTCACACATGTATTATGTTTCCGTTAATACAATTCTAGCATGAATAATAAACATTTATCATGATATAAGGAAATAAATAATAACATTTATTATTGCCTCTAGGGCATATTTCCTTCATCTCCCACTTGCACTAGAGTCAATAATCTAGATTACACAAGAATGATTCTAACACCCATGGAGTCTTGGTGCTGATCATGTTTTGCTCGTGGAAGAGGCTTAGTCAACGGTCTCGCAACATTCAGATCCGTATGTATCTTGCATATCTCTATGTCTCCCACGGACCAAATCCGGATGGAGTTGAAGCGTCTTTTGATGTGCTTGGTTCTCTTGTGAAATCTGGATTCCTTTGCCAAGGCAATTGCACCAGTATTATCACAAAAGATTTTCATTGGACCCGATACACTAGGTACAACACCTAGATCGGATATGAACTCCTTCATCCAGACTCCTTCATTAGCTGCTTCCAAGCAGCTATGTACTCAGCTTCACATGTAGATCCCGAACGACGCTTTGTTTGGAGCTGCACCAACCGACAGCTCCACCGCTTAATGTAAATACGATCCGGTTTGCGATTTAGAATCGTCCGGATCAGTGTCAAAGCTTGCATCGACGTAACTGCCATTTATGAGCTCTTTGTCACCGCCATAAATGAGAAACATATCCTTAGTTCTTCTCAAGTACTTAAGGATGTTCTTGACCGCTGTCCGATGATCCACTCTGGATTACTTTGGTACCTGCCTGCTAAACTTACAGCAAGGCACACATCAGGTCTGGTACACAGCATTGCATACATGATAGAGCCTATGGCTGAAGCATAGGAACATCTTTCATTTCTCTCTATCTTCTGCGGTGGTCGGGCATTGAGTCTTACTCAACTTCACACCTTGTAATACCGCAAGAACCCTTTCTTTGCCTGATCCATTTTGAACCTTTTCAAAACTTTATCAAGGTATGTGCTTTGTGAAAGTCCTATTAAGCGCCTTGATCTATCTCTATAGATCTTAATGCCCAATATGTAAGCAGCTTCACCGAGGTCTTTCATCGAAAAACTCTTATTCAAGTATCCTTTATGCTATCCAGAATTCTATATCATTTCCGATCAATAATATGTCATCCACATATAATATCGAAATGCTCTGAGCTCCCACTCACTTTCTTGTAAATACAGGCTTCTCCAAAAGTCTCATATAAAACCAAATGCTTTGATCACACTATCAAAACGCTTATTCCAACTCCGAGAGGCTTGCACCAGTCCATAAATGGATCGCTGGAGCTTGCACACTTTGTTAGCTCCTTTGGATCGACAAAACCTTCTGGTTGCATCATATACAACTCTTCTTCCAGAAATCCATTCAGAATGCAGTTTTAACATCCATTTGCCAAATTTCATAATCATAAAATGCGGCAATTGCTAACATGATTCGGACTGACTTAAGCATCGCCACGGGTGAGAAGGTCTCATCGTAGTCAATCCCTTGAACTTGTCGAAAACCTTTTGCAACAAGTCGAGCTTTATAGACGATAACATTACCATCAGCGTCAGTCTTCTTCTTGAAGATCCATTTATTCTCAATTGCTTGCCGATCATCGGGCAAGTCAACCAAAGTCCACACTTTGTTCTCATACATGGATCCCATCTCAGATTTCATGGCCTCAAGCCATTTTGTGGAATCTGGGCTCACCATCGCTTCTTCATAGTTCGTAGGTTCATCATGTTCCAAGAACATGACTTCCAAAACAGGATTACCGTACCACTCAGTGCGGATCTTGTTCTGTTGATCTACGAGTTCTGTAGAAACTTGATCTGAAGTTTCATGATCATCATCATTAGCTTCCTCCCTATTTGGTGTAGGTGTCACGTAAACTGTTTTCTGTGATGTACTACTTCTCAATAAGGGAGTAGATACAGATTATCTCATCAAGTTCTACTTTCCTCCCACTCACTTCTTTCGTGAGAAACTCTTTCTCCAAAAAGTTTCCAATTTAGCAACAAAAATCTTGCCTTCGGATCTGTGATAGAAGGTGTACCCAACTGTCTCCTTTGGGTATCCTATGAAGACACATTTCTCGATTTGGGTTCGAGCTTATCAGGTTGAAGCTTTTTCACATAAGCATCGCAGCCCCAAACTTTCAAAACGACAACTTTGGTTTCTTGCCAAACCACAGTTCATAAGGCGTCGTCTCAACG
The DNA here is from genome assembly GCA_021605205.1 of Aegilops longissima. NCBI lineage: Eukaryota > Viridiplantae > Streptophyta > Magnoliopsida > Poales > Poaceae > Aegilops > Aegilops longissima. The sequence continues at coordinate 33,877 of JAHIAM010004610.1, forward strand.
GATTTAGATGGTGCCCTATTTAAAGTGAATGTAGCCGTCTCTAAAGCATAACCCCAAAATGATAGCGGTAAATCAGTAAGAGACATCATAGATCGCACCATATCTAATAAAGTACGATTCTGACGTTCGGACACACCATTACGTTGTGGTGTTCCGGTGGCGTAAGTTGCTAAACTATTCCGCATTGTTTCAAATGTAGGCCAAACTCAGAACTCAAATATTCTCCTCCACGATCAGATCGTAGAAACTTTATTTTCTTGTTACGATGATTTTCCACTTCACTCTGAAATTCTTTGAACTTTTCAAATGTTTCAGACTTGTGTTTCATTAAGTAGATATACCCATATCTGCTCAAATCATCTGTGAAGGTGAGAAAATAACGATATCCGCCATTTAGCCTCAACATTCATTGGACCACATACATCAGTATGTATGATTTCCAATAAATCTGTTGCTCTCTCCATAGTTCCGGAGAACGGTGTTTTAGTCATCTTGCCCATAAGGCACGGTTCATAAGTGCCAAGTGATTCATAATCAAGTGACTCCAAAAGTCCATCAGCATGGAGTTTCTTCATGCGTTTTACACCGATATGACCTAAACGGCAGTGCCACAAATAAGTTGCACCATCATTATCAACTCTGCATCTTTTGGTTTCAACATTATGAATATGTGTATCACTACTATCAAGATTAAGTAAAAACAAACCATTCTTCAATGGTGCATGACCATAAAAGATATTATTCATATAAATAGAACAACCATTATTCTCTGATTTAAATGAATAACCGTCTCGCATCAAACAAGATCCAGATATAATGTTCATGCTCAACGATGGTACTAAATAACAATTATTTAGGTCTAATACTAATCCGAAGGTAGATGTAGAGGTAGCGTGCCGACTGCGATCACATCGACTTTGGAACCATTTCCCACGCGATCGTCACCTCGTCCTTAGCCAATCTTCGCAATCCGTAGCCCTGCTTTGAGTTGCAAATATTAGCAACAGTAACCAGTATCAAATACCAGGTGCTCTGCGAGTATTAGTAAGGTACACATCAATAACAAGTATATCACATATACCTTTGTTAACCTTGCCATCCTTCTTATCCGCCAAATACTTGGGGCAGTTCCGCTTCCAGTGACCAGCCTGCTTGCAATAGAAGCACTCAGTTTCAGGCTTAGGACCAGACTTGGGTTTCTTCTCTTGATCAGCAACTTGCTTGCCGCTCTTTTGAAGTTTCCTTTTCTTTCCTTTGCCCTTTTCTTGAAACTAGTGGTTTTGTTAACCATCAACACTTGATGCTCCTTTTGATTTCTACCTCCATGCTTTCAGCATCGCGAAGAGCTCGGGCATAGTTTTGGTCATCCCTTGCATATTATAGTTCATCACGAAGCTCTTGTAGCTTGGTGGCGTGATTGGAGAATTTCATCAATGACGCAATCATCCGGAAGATTAACTCCCAGTTGAATCAAGTGATTGTTATATCCGGACATTACGAGTATATGCTCACTTGTGTAACCATTCTCCTCCATCTTACAGCTATAGAACTTATTGGAGACTTCATATCTCTCAATCCGGGCATTCGCTTGAATATTAACTTCAACTCCTGGAACATCTCATATGCTCCATGGTGTTCAAAACGACGTTGAAGTCCCGGTTCTAAGCCGTAAAGCATGGCACATTGAACTATAGAGTAGTCATCAGCTTTGCTTTGCCAGACGTTCACAACTTCGGCGCAGCCCTTGCATCAGGCCTGGCACCTAACGGTGCTTCCGGGACGTAATTCTTCCGTGCAGCAATAAGGATAATCCTCGTTACGGACCCAGTCCGTAATTGCTACCATCATCTTTCAACTTTGCTTTCTCAAGGAACGCATTAAAATTTAACGGAACAACAAAGACGAGCCATCTATCTACACATCATAGACAAGCAAGATACTATCGGTACTAAGTTCATGATAAATTTAAGTTCAATTAATCATATTACTTAAGAACTCCCACTTAGAAAAATATCCTCCAATTCTCTAAGTGATTGCGTGATCCATATCAACTACACCATGACCGATCATCACGTGTGATGGAGTAGTTTCAATGGTGAACATCAATATGTTGATCATATCTACTATATGATTCACGCTTTCGACCTTTCGGTCTCCGTGTTCCGAGGTCATATCTTATATGCATAGCTCGTCAAGTATAACCTGAGTATTCGCGTGTGCAACTGTTTTGCACCCGTTGTATTTGAACGTAGAACCTATCACACCCGATCATCACGTGGTGTCTCAAAGACGAAGAACTTTACATAACGGTGCATACTCGGGAGAACACTTCTTGATAATTTAGTAAGGGATCATCTTATAATGCTACCGTCAATCAAAGCAAAATAAGATGCATAAAGGATTAACATCACATGCAATCAATATAAGTGATATGATATGGCCATCATCATCTTGTGCTTGTGATCTCCATCTCCAAGCACCGTCATGATCACCATCGTCACCGCGCGACACCTTGATCTCCATCGTAGCATCGTTGTCGTCTCGCCAACTATTGCTTCTACGACTATCGCTACTGCTTAGTGATAAAGTAAAGCAATTACATGGCGTTGCATTTCATACAATAAGCGACAACCATATGGCTCCTGCCGATTGTCGATAACTTCGGTTACAAAACATGATCATCTCATACAATAAGATATAGCATCACGTCTTGACCATATCACATCACAACATGCCCTGCAAAAACAAGTTAGACGTCCTCTACTTTGTTGTTGCAAGTTTTACGTGGCTGCTACGGGCTGAGCAAGAACCGTTCTTACCTACGCATCAAAACCACAACGATACTTCGTCAAATAGACTCCGTTTTAACCTTCTCAAGGACCGGGCGTAGCCACACTCGATTCAACTAAAGTGAGAGAGACAGACACCCGCCATCACCTTTAAGCAACGAGTGCTCACGGCGGTGAAACCAGTCTCGCGTAAGCGTCGCGTAATGTCGGTCCGGCCGCTTCATCTCACAATACCGCTGAACCAAAGTATGACATGCTGGTAGGTAGTATGACTTGTATCGCCCACAACTCACTTGTGTTCTACTCGTGCATATGACATCAACGCATAAAACCAGGCTCGATGCCTTTGTTGGGAAACGTAGTAATTTCAAAAATTTTCCTACGATCACGCAAGACCATGGTGATGGCATAGCAACGAGGGAAGAGTGTCCGCCCACGTACCCTCGTGAGACCGAAAGCGAAGCGTTATAACAACGCGGTTGATGTAGTCGACGTCTTCACGATCCGACCGATCCAAGCACCGAGCGACGGCACCTCCGAGTTCTGCACACGTTCAGCCGATGGCGATCCCGGACTCCGATCCAGCAAAGTGTCGGGATGAGTTCCACAAGACGACGGCGTGGGACGATGATGATGCTCCACCGACGCAGGGCTTCGCTTAAGCTCCGCGACGATATGACTTCTCAGCGCAGGGCTTCACCTAAGCTCGCGACGATATGACGAAGTGGAATATGGTGGAAGGGGCACCGCACACGGCTAAGGAAATCAACTTGTGTGTTTTGGGGTGCTCCCTGCCCCAGATATAAAGGAGCCAAGGGGAGGTGGCCGGCCAAGAGGAGGAGGCGCAAAGGAGTCCTACTCCTCCGGGAGTAGGACTCCCCCAATCCTAGTTGGAATAGGATTCCTGAGGGGAGAGAGAGAGAGGGGCGGCCCACCTTTCCTAGTCCTAATAGGACTAGGGAAGAGGGGCAGCGCCACCTAGGGCTGGCCCTTCTCCTTTCCTCCAAGGCCCACTATGGGCCCATGTAGTTCCCGGGGTTCGGTAACCTCCGGTACTCGATAAATTTCGATTTCACTCGGAACCTTCCGATGTCCAAATGTAGGCTTCAATATATCAATCTTTATGTCTCGACCATTTGAGACTCCTCGTCATATCCGTGATCACATCCGGACTCGAACAACCTTCGTGCATCAATACTTATAAACTCATTATGACCGCCATCGAAGCGTTAAGCGTGCGGACCCTACGGGTTCGAGAACTATGTAGACATGACCGAGACACCTCTCGGTCAATAACCAATAGCGGGACCTGGATGCCCATATTGGCTCCTACATATTCTCGAAGATCTTTATCGGTCAGACCGCATAACAACATACGTTGTTCCTTTGTCATCGGTATGTTACTTGCCCGAGATTCGATCGTCGGTATCCAATACCTAGTTCAATCTAGATTCTTGGCAAGTCTCTTTTCTCGTTCCGTAATACATCATCTCACAACTAACACATTTAGTTGCAATGCTTGCAAGGCTTATGTGATGTGCATTACCGAGAGGGCCAGAGATACCTCTCCGACAATCGGAGTGACAAATCCTAATCTCAAATATGCCAACCCAACATGTACCTTCGAGACACCTGTAATGTACCTTTATAATCACCCGATTACGTTGTGACGTTTGGTAGCACCCAAAGTGTTCCTCGGGCAAACGGGAGTTGCATAATCTCATAGTCATAGGAACATGTATAAGTCATGAAGAAAAGCACTAGCAACAAACTATACGATCAGGTGCTATGCTAATGGAATGGGTCATGTCAATCAGATCATTCAACCAATGATGTGATCCCATTAATCAAATAACAACTCCTTGTTCATGGTTAGGAAACATAACCATCTTTGATTAACGAGCTAGTCAAGTAGAGGCATACTAGTGACACTCTGAGGTTTATGTATTCACACATGTATTATGTTTCCGTTAATACAATTCTAGCATGAATAATAAACATTTATCATGATATAAGGAAATAAATAATAACATTTATTATTGCCTCTAGGGCATATTTCCTTCAGTATGATTGTAAGGGTTGCTGTGATTTTTGTCCTACGGACTAAAGCCATCCGGTTTATATAGACACCGGAGAGGGCTAGGGTTACATAGAGTCGGTTACAATGGTAGGAGATCTACATATCCGTATCGCCAAGCTTGCCTTCCACGCCAAGGAAAGTCCCATCCGGACACGGGGGGAAGTCTTCAATCTTGTATCTTCATAGTCTTGGAGTCCGGTCGATGATGATAGTCCAGCAAATGATAGTTCGGCTGATGATGGTAGTCCGGCTATCCGGACACCCCCTAATGCAGGACTCCCTCACCTACAATTTGCAAGAACAGATACAAGGTAGGGAGGAGGGAGACGAGGGGGAGGGGGCGGCCGGAGGAGGAGGAGGGAGGGGCGGTGGGAGGACGGCTGCCGACGGAGGAGGGAGGAGGGAGGAGGGGGCGGCCGGAGGCGGAGGGAGGAGGGCGCTATGGGAGGAGGAGGGAGGAGGGTGTGGCGGGAGGAGGAGGGAGGGAAGGAGGGATGGAGGGAGTACCTCGGTGGCTGACGGATGACGACGGCGGTGGCGGACGACGGGTATCGGCGCGGGCGAGAGTGACTGAGTGGGAGAGTGAGTGAGAGGGTCGGCCGCGTGGGAAGGATAATGTAGGGTTAGTAACTAGGTGATTATAAATATGCTCTATAGGTGTCTTCGAAGGTTTTTGTTGGGTTGGCATAGATCGAGAATAGGATTTGTCACTCCATGTTTCAGAGAGGTATGTCTGGCCCTCTCGGTAATACTCATCACTATAAGCCTTGCAAGCAATGTAACTAATGAGTTAGTTGCGGGATGAACCATTACGGAACGAGTAAAGAGACTTGCCGGTAACAAGATTGAACCAGGTATGATGATACCGATGATCTAATCTCGGGCAAGTAACATACCGATGACAAAGGGAACAATGTATGTTGTTATGCGGTTTGACCGATAAAGATCTTCGTAGAATTTGTAGGAGCCAATATGAGCATCCAGGTTCCGCTCTTGGTTATTGACCAGAGATGTGTCTCGGTCATGTCTACATAGTTCTCGAACCCGTAGGGTCCGCACGCTTAACGTTCGATGACGATTTGTATTATGAGTTATCTAATTTGATGACCGAAGTTTGTTCATAGTGCCGGACGAGATCACGGACATGATGAGGAGTCTCTAAATGGTCGAAAGATTCATATATTGGAAGGCTATATTCGGACATCGGAAAGGTTCTGAGTGATTCCGGTATTTTTCGGAGTACCGGGGAGTTACGGAAATTCGCCGGGAGAAGTAATGGTCCTTATTGGGCCATACAGGAAAGGAGAAGGCAGGCCAAGGGGAGGTGGTGCCCCACCCCATGGGTCCGAATTGGACTAGGGGAAGGGGGCGACACCCCCCTTGCCCTTTCCTTCTCCCTCTCTCTTTCCCTCTTGCCTTCTCTCCTACTCCAAAAAGGAAAGGGATTCCTACTAGGACTTGGAAGTTCTAGTAGGACTCCATAATCTTGGTGCACCCCTAGGAGGCCGGCCTCTCTCCCTCCCTCCTTTATATACGTGGGCAGGGGGCACCCCAAAGACACACCAAGTTTTGCCTTAGCCATGTGCAGTGCCCCCCTCCACAGTTACACACCTCGATCATATCGTCGTAGTACTTAGGTGAAGCCCTCCACCGGTAACATCATCATCACCGTCGCCATGCCGTTGTGCTGACGGAACTCACCCTCGTCCTCAACTGGATCAAGAGCATGAGGGACGTCATCGAGCTGAACGTGTGCTGAACGTGGAGGTGCCGTACGTTCGGTACTTGGATCGATTGGATCGCGAGGACGTTTGACTACATCAACCGCATTAATAAACGCTTCTGCTTTCGGTCCACGGGGCTACATGGACACACTATCCCCTCTCGTTGCTACGCATCTTCTAGATAGATCTTGCGTGATCGTAGGAAAATTTTGAGATTACTACATTCCCCAACACTAGGGACATGCAAGATTTTCTTAAGATTATTTTTTCTTAGGGGGGTATTAAAAATTGAGTGACCAATGTGGTTTGTCCTCATACCTTCACAACTAGCTGTGTGGTTTTGATCCTTGCCACCGTATTTTTCCGTCATGGTCACCTTTTCAAGTTCGTTGGTGATGTGGTGGCGCCACTATCGCCGTACCAGTTGGTGTCGATCCCATAGGAGCCATCCGCAGCAGCAGCAACTTTGTCCTCATCTTGGGAGAAGTCGTCGTAGTGGTACCAGCAATCTTTGGCCATATGCCCTGGCTTAACACAGATTTGGCAGCGAGGTGCATCCGTACGTGATCTGGTGGAACCGCCGCAATGGCCCCTGTTGTTGCTAGAAGAGGGCCGTCCGCCACCGCGAGTGTTGGAGCTGTTGTTGCCGTGTCCCCCGCTAGAGGTCTTGCCCCTGTTGCGAGGTGGTCCGCGCTGATGAGAGGAGCCGCCGCCGCGGCCACGGTAGGCGGCGTTGGCACACGACTTGAAGCCGCCCCAGGACTGGAAGAGCACCACACGCTGATCAAAATTGCTCATCATGGAGAAGAGCTCGTCGAGGGAGACCGGCGTGATGCGGGCGTCGAGGGGAGACCCCTGGGGCTGGTAGTCCATGTCCAGCCCATGGAGGATGTAGGAGACAAGCTCGTCGTATTGCAGAGGCTTGCCGGCCGCGGCGAGTTCGTCCGCGAGACCGTGCATGTAGGCCAAGTAGGTGGCGATGGATTGGTTCCCCTTCTGCGTGTTGATGAGGGCCGTGCGGATGTTTTTCACCCGGCCGAGGGACAGAGACGAGAACATGCCCGCCAGAGTAGCCCAGAGCGCGGGCGACGTGGTGATCACGGTCACCTGCACGAGGACTTCCTTGAACAGGTTGTTGAGCAGGTAGCCAAGGACCTATTGGTCCTCCCGCACCCAGATTGGGTGGAGAGGGTTGGGCTCCGATGACTCCTTCCCGTCTTTGTCCTTGCTGAGGAGGAGTCGGGCCGGCTCCGGTGTTGTGCCGTCGGCATAGCCGAAGACACTGGCGCCCCGCAGCTGCGGCATGATCTGGGCGCGCCACAGAACATAGTTCATACGGGTAAACTTCTTCGTGACCTGTTGGTTGAGGTTTGGGTGGGAGGAGCCGGAGGAAGACATAGCTAGGGCACTAATGGAGATGAGTAAGGCTAGATGAGATGGGAAGAGGAGGCTCTGTATATCATTTACGATGAGGTGAAACGTCTTACCCTATCGTGGGGGACGTGTTGCGTGTTATATAGAGGGTTGCGAGTCCTGATCACGCATACAAGGTTGGAGATATACAACTTGAGGGAGAAGAAAGACAGGATATAAGGAAGCTAGATACAACCGAATAAAAGATAAACCATGCGCCTATCTATCTCCTGACTACAAGTTGTTGAGTATATTTTGTACGTGTATATTTGTGTATAGGGCCCACCTCATGTTTCCTCTGTATACACTAGTAGAAAAATGGCCTAATGTGAAGCACATTAATCCCGGTTTGTAACTGAACTGACACTAATGTGACCATTAGTGCCGGTTCCAACGGCTAGGCGGGCGGAGCTTATTAGTACCGGTTCGTGGCGAACCTTTAGTACCGGTTCGTGCCACGAGCCGATACTAAAGAGGCTGTGGAAGGCTGTGGCCAGGCTGGGGCCCCACCAGCACCTTTAGTACCGGTTCGTGGCATGAACCGGTACTAGAGTTTTTTAGTTTATTCTTTTTGCAGCTGTTTTTTAGTCCCACCTCGCCAAGCGAGAGGCACTCGCAGCTGTTTATATGCCCTGAGTGCAGAGACGATGAAGGAGAGGCGCAATGCTCACCTACACATTGCTTAGCTTCAAGCCTTGAGGAAATGGTGTAGACTACACGGAGCTATCAGGGTTTCGGACGAAAAGTACACATAGCTCCGTGCAGTCTACACTATTTCCTCAAGGCCTAAAAATAAGCAACGTGCAGGTGAGCATTGCGCCTCTCTTTCATTTTTAATAAATTATTTTAACTCTGGACTTTTTGTGCCTTCATTTGCTATTTTTCATGCATTTACTGATTTGTTTTGAGCTGAATGACCCTGAAATTCAAAAGCACTACAAATGAACTCCGAAAGGTTAAAACTTGGCATGGTATCATCATTTCACCCACGTAGCTATTTTCGATGCATTTACTGATTTGTTTTCAGAGCTAAATCACCATGAAAGTGAAAAGCAGTACAAAATGAACTCTGAAAAGGTTGAAACTTGGCAAGGTATCATCATTTCACCCGCATAGCATGTGCAAAAAAGTAGAGAGGGTTACGGCAAAAACTGGATGCACTTCTCGTGTACGAACTAGACAGTCTCTTAGGAAGTATCAGGGTTTCTGACGAAAACTCATCTGTTACACCGGCTATTCAATATTTTAACAACTTTGTACAACTAAGGACTTTTTTGGCGTTCAGATGCACAATTCAAATCGACATCATCAACTTTCAACCCTTTCTGACATAATTTGCTATTTTCGATGCATTTACTGATTTGTTTTCAGAGCTTAATGTGGCACCCCAGCTCAGAGCAACCGGTTTACCATGCATTGCCAGCCCAGAGATCGAGTCTTCTGGCAATACACAACATCATGGTACAGAAATAACTGCTTTATTGATGCTAGCGTGGTTCAAAGGTCTGATATTACATCAAAATTTGGGGCCAAGCGACACACACGATGTTGCTGGACAGTATGTACATTATTTAATGAACATGGATGGCGCCTCGATCACACGAAACTACGCGGCAGTGGAAGAACGAAGTAGCGGAACTCCATGGCATAGGGACACGGACGTGGACACGGCCTAGACACGAGATGCGCTCCGATGCGAATCAACTTGCTTGAAAACTGGCATGACATGCCAGGTCAGTACATTGAATGTACTTGCAAGCTCAAAACAAACATAAGCACGATGACAGACAATATCATGATAATTAATCAAGTTAAATTAATGCAAGAAATTACTACAAATGCAAAGCTATGCAGCGCAACCAAACAGCGCACCGAGTCACACGGACTCGCTTACCAGACGGTTACCTTGTAACCAAACGGTGACCACACCGGGGTCACACATGAAACCAATCACTCATGAACACCTCGAGTGTTCAAGGTTCACCACGAAACAATGCATCACAACAATTACTAGTTTGCAAGATTAATTATAAAAGTTGATGCATGGTGTGACTTACTCCCGAGTCTTGCCCATAACCGAGGGCGCGACTATCGATAGATTAAATACACTCTGCAGAGGTAGCGCACTTTACCCACACTACGGAATACCTGGCCTCGTACTCCCATTGGGTGGACCAAAGTACTCCGACAAAACCCTCCCGTTGCCATGCACTCTCCCTGGCCACTCCGACCATCTCCCTCTTAGGGCTAGGTCTTGGGTGGCCCCGTGTCTACCAAAGACACCAACGACCATCTTTGTGGCAAAACATTCCCAAACGGGGACAAGGTACCATAAAACAAAACGAGCACACAAGGTTATGTCTGCCTACCGGGCCAGGGTCTGCACGCCCATAACCTTCCCACGCGGGAGGGACAGGTGAGAGCCACGACAAAGGACCGAATCAAGACCTTCCCATTAGGTAAATGTGGTCGCACTGAATTAAAAACCCGATTCAGTGGCACCATGATTTGATCAACATCATATTCAGGTTGAACTTAATCAAGTATTAACTTTCAGAAAAACTTTTTATTACTAGCATGGCATCATACCGGAAATAATGCAACTACTCGTCACACAGAGCAAGCAATTCTTGAGCATAGATCAAAACAAGCAATATAACTAAGTTGCACTACTAAGATCAGAAACTTCTCTGGTTATAAGTCAATTTTATCTACAAACAAAATTTTTTATAAGTTCATCATTTAGTTGAAAAATATTACTAGCAAAAAATAGCTACCATAACTTTCCATAACAAAATATCTAGTGCAAAATCTTACTCTACTTAGCAAAACAATTCTATGAACTCAAACAGAAGCTAAAACAAGCATATCAAGCATCATAAAACAACTAGCAATTAACCATATTAATTTATCAAATTTTAAATGCAAATAAAGACTCATATTCCAGTAGAAAATCATAGATATTGAAATAACACCATCCAAAGGATGCCGTGGCTTGCCTTAGTGCAGAGGAGGGTCACACTCCTCCTGGTTAGCTTCAAGGCAAGATCCTCCATCTGAAAATATTTTAAAACCACAAAGATAAATGTCAAAACACATTCTGAAAATCACCAGAAATTCTAGACAGCAAGGGAAAATCCACCTTTTGGTGTGCCACTAGAGCTTTTTGTAACACAGACAATGCAAAAAGAATCAATTCATTTGGACTTGTGGTTTAGAAATTATGGCTGGTCAAAGTTTGGTCAAATTTCTGAATAAATTTGAATTAAACAGAAATTCCTGGGGGTGACGTCGAAGGCGTAAAACAGAAATACGACTCCACTTGTACCACTTCGGGCGCGAGTGGTGAGACCGACAGGTGGGTCCCGTGAGTCAGAAGAGAGAGAGAGATCAGAGGGAGGCGGGGCTTCGCCGGAGCTCACGCCGTGACGAGGGGGTTTGGGGCTAAACGAGAGGGATAGGATTGAAGCTGGGGTCGTGGCGCACCTGCCCGTACCCATGGCTTGGCGACAGGTGGTCGGAGCTGGTCGCAGTTGAGCTTGCAAGCTTCAGCGGCGGACGGGATTCGTCTTAGAGGAAGAAGAGGGCGGCGAGAGGCGGCTCCGAGGGCTCCACGGGGTGTAGGCAGCACCAGCAGACCCCCAATGCCCCGCCCAAGCAGTTGCTTGAGCTCGAGAGGCACCAGAGTGTGGCGGCTGGACTGCGGAGATCGCCGAAGTCCTCTGATCGGGGCGACGGCCAGAGGCCTGCACGACCGGGCTTCTGCTCATCTACTTGTTCGAGGAGGTGGTGTGGAGTGGTGCGTGGCTAGTGAGTGAGGAGGGGAGCGCTAAATATAGCCATAGTGGAGGGAGGACGTGTCACCCCCGGAGCGCTCTGGACACGCGACGAACATCGACGAGAGGGTCCAACTTGAGGGGACAGGGTGCAGCGTCAACGCCGGCGCTTGCCCACGCTTGCGGACGAGCATAGGAGGCGGTTTGAGATGGGGACAAGCACATGCGTGCACTGTGCCATTTTGGCCGCAACTTGACCGGTCTTGCTGCTGTGGCTCCGGCGTCGGCGAGCGCCAGGGAGGAGTCATGGGTGATGGTTCGAGGGTTGTGGCGTGGTGCGGCAGTCGGCGGCGAGCGCTGGAACATGCATGCGTGAAACAGAGCGCAAGGCGCCAGCCAGAGCGCGTCGAGACGCATGCCAGGCACCGTGTCCACGCAGCAGTCGATGAGGCTGGCATGGTCAAACAGCGCCTGGGAGCGCCAAACCTTGTCTACGCTCTCGACCATGCAGTGTTTAGTCTAGGGGAGTTTATGGCTCATGCCTAGGTCGACCAGAAGTGGCGCCACTTAGCTGACAAGTTTCTGTACAGAAACTTGGTCGCCAAGTTTGGCCACCTTCTAGAAAGCCATTGGGGCTGATCTCCTGGGGTTTAGGGTTTCTTAGGAGGGTGTTTAAGCTCAAGAAAGACAAAGGCTAAAAGCTTAGGGAAAAATGCACTTGCAGGAACAAAGTGCATTTCTGGTCCAGAAGTGAAAAGATTTTCTACAGCAAAAATATTACATAAAGTGATGCAATATTTTTGCATGGGAAGATGTGCCATGGTCCTAAGAATATTTAGGAATTATCTCAGATTTTTTTGAGCAATAAAAATTGAGGTTGCTTTGAAGCACAAAGTTCTGAAATGAACTGAAGAGAGAAACATGAATATTTTCCTTTTAGGAAAATATTTTCCTTTTAGGAAAAATATTCATTTTATTATTTTGGGAATTTGTGGGAGGAATAAGGTAGGTAGGTCACTTGGGTGAAAGCCAAGGATAGGCCCAAGTGACAAGTCCATTTGAGTAGATCCAAAAATCCAAATCAAATTAGGGCAAAAACCACGATGAAAACCAAGTCCGGAAAGAGAGAGAAGGCAAGTCCGGTAAAAAGAGAGAAGGCAAAATCCAGGCTGTCACAAACCTCCCCTACTTAGGAGGAATGTTTTCCTCGAGATTCGGTTGCTTGGGAAAACCATTCTGGGTATGCAGTCCTTAAAATTTCCTCTCTTTCCCAGGTTGCTTCTTCTTAGGTGTGATGCTCCCACTGAACCTTGTAAAATCTTATCTCTTTACTGCGAGTGACCCTTTCTGTCTGATCCAATATTCTGATTGGCTTTTCCTCATAAGTCAAATCCTTAGCCAATTCTATCTCTAACATATTAGTCCTTTTCTCCGGTGGTGAGATGCATCTTCTTAGCTGTGAGATGTGAAACACGTTGTGTACTTCGCACAATTCTGGTAGCAATTCCTACTGATAGGCGACTGTTCGGACTCTGGCCATGATGGGGAATGGACCGATATATCTGGGTGCCAATTTTCCTCGGGTCTGAAACCTCTTGACTCCTTTCATAGGGGTGACTCGGAGATATACGTGTTCTCCGGGTTCGAAGCTGATCTGACGATATTTGGCATCATAGTAGCTCTTCTGTCGGGATTTGGCCAGTTGCAGTCTGTCTCGGATTTCCTTGACTTGCTTCTCGGCTTCGAGCATTAAATCAGTCCCGAAAATACGGATATCTCCGGCCTGAGACCAATTTAATGGGGTGCGGCATATCCGACCATATTGTCTTCATATGGTGACATCTTTAGGATGGCCTGGAAACTCTTGTTGTAGGAAAACTCGGCATAGGGCATACAGTCTTCCCACTTGGTTCCTTGGGCCAATGCACATTCCCGGAGCATATCTTCGAGTATTTGATTTACTCGCTCAGTTTGTCCATCTGTCTGAGGATGGTAAGTGGTGCTGTACTTCAAAGCGGTCCCCAAGGCTCGATGAAGTCGGGACCAAAATGCGGATGTGAATAGAGATCCCCTATCGGAGGTGATAGTCTTGGGTACTCAATGCAGACTGACGATTCTTGATACATACAGCTGTGCAAGTTGATTTGCACGGTATGTGGTCCGGATAGGTAGGAAGTGTGCCATCTTGGTTAGAGTGTCCACTATGACCCATATCGCGTCATTTCCTCGATGAGACCTAGGTAATCCAGTGATGAAATCCATGCAAATATCATCCCATTTCCCATTGGGATACCGACAGAGGCTAGAGGAGTCCGGTGGGTTTTTGGTGTTCTGCCCTTACCTTATTGCAGATATTGCAGCAGGCCACAAAATATGTGATGTCTTTCTACATTCCATCCCACCAAAATATCTGACGAAGATCCTCATACATCTTGGTACCACCGAGATGAATTGAGTATGGTGCTTCATGTGCTTCCGCCAATATTTTCTTCTTCAGACTGTCTTGGTTGGGTACGCAAAGTCTTCCTCGGAACCTTAGAGAACCTTGTTGATCCATAGTGAAATCAGGTGCTTGCCCTTGGTGCAGCTTCTGAACATATATCCGTAACACCTTATCATCCGCTTGAGCTCTGCGGATTTCTTCTTTGAGAGTAGGAGCAACTTCCAATATATTGGTAAGACGGGCGTCGGTGATTACCAGATTCAGCTGCATGATTTCTTCATAGATCTCTGGAGGCAAGGAATCCATTAGGGCATTGAGGTTGGCTGGTTTGCGGCTGAGGGCGTCAGCCACCACATTAGCTTTGCCCGGGTGATAATTTATTCCGAGGTCATAGTGGTTAACCAACTCGAGCCATCTTCGCTGTCGAAGGTTTAAGTCGGGCTGAGTGAATATATACTTGAGACTTTTATGGTCGGTGAATATCTGGCACTTCTTTCCAATCAGATAATGTCTCCAGATTTTTAAAGCGTGCACCATTGCGACCAATTCCAAATCATGAGTAGGATAATTTCCTTCATGTTGTCACAGTTGGCGAGGTGCATAGGCCACAACTTTGCCATCTTGCATGAGTACACACCCAAGTCCTTTTCTGGAGGCGTCGCAGTAAACATCAAAATTGCGGTAGATATCTGGAAGAGTTAATACGGGTGCCGACGTCAGTCGGCTTTTTAACTCATTGAAGCTCTGTTCGCAGTCTTCAGTCCATACGAACTTCTTCTCCTTCTTGAGGAGCTCAGTCATTGGCTTGGCGATCTTGGAAAATCCTTCGATAAAACGGTGATAATATCCGGCCAGTCCAAGGAAACTCCGGATTTCTGAGACAGTGGTGGGTGCGGACCAATCAAGTACATCTTTTACCTTTCTTGGGTCCACCGAGATTCCTTCTGCCGAGAGGATATGTCCGAGGAATCCCACTTGCTAGAGCCAAAACTCACATTTGCTGAATTTGGCATACAATTGATGATCGCGAAGCCGTTGCAGAACTGCATGAAGATGTTCCTTATGTTCGTCCTTGCTTTTGGAATAAATGAGGATGTCATCAATGAACACCACCACAAACTTGTCCAAGAAGTCCATAAACAACTTGTTCATCATATGCATAAAGAATGCAGGAGCATTTGTGAGGCCGAAGGACATAACAGTGTATTCGTAAAGACCGTACCGAGTGGTGAACGCGGTCTTAGGAATATCTTCCTTCTTAATCTTGAGTTGATGATATCCCGTCCTCAAATCAATCACTACAAAAAAATACACTTCCGTGATGATACGTGTTTGTCACAGTAGGTCGTGTTTTTTGTCATGCATGTACATCCATGACAAATTTATGACAGAATCAAGATAGTCATACCTGTGCTGTCGTAGAAGTATTCCATGACATTACGAAAATTAACATCACGGAAGTGTCCACTTCCATGACAATAAATCACGCGTCATAGAAGTGCTTTCGTCAAGGGTGACCAACACGTGGCATCCACCGTAACGGAACGCCGTTAAGCTATCGGGTAGGTTTTGGATCCGATAACCCGTGTCGGCTCACCGTTGGGACAGAAGGCGCCTATGATACGTTGACACGTGGCATGGCCCAACACAGGCCCATTCCTGTGAAAAGGCCGGCCCGTTTGACTTGGTCAAAAGGTGGCGGGCTGGCCCATGTAAAGCCTTTTAACGGCCTGTTCGCATATAGCCCATTTACAGCCCGCTAACCCAAGGCCCGTTACGCCCTATCCGAATTAGGCCCAATAGCGTCATCTGGGCCACCCAATATGATTCCAGCCCGTTTTCACTTCTGGCCCATGCATGGCCCATGACGTCTTTCGGCCCATATGAGGCCTTATGTAACTCTTGGCCTATTAACGGCCCGTGGTGGCGGCCCGTAATGACCAAAGGTATTACTTTACACCCATTAACGGCGTGGTGGTGGCGGCCCGTAATGAACAAATGTATCACTTTATACCCATTAAGGGCCCGTTATTCCATTGGGCGCTTCAGCCCATGTTATCTTCGGCCTTCTCGAGCCCATTTATTCTTGGGCTCATTTCCAGCATTCGTTTACTTACGGCCCGTTACTGTCATTTTCTGCTTATGGGCCAAATTCAGCCCGTGGTTACAGTCGGCCCGTTTGTGGTCCGTTAACACGTTGGGCCGTTTTCATTGCGTCATGAAATACGGCCTATTAATGATGGCCTGTTATGGTCGGCCCATGAACGGACGATTCCAACTCTAGCCCGTTTACGGCCATTATGCGGCCTATTATTGGCCCATGTTTGGCCAATCGATCATACTGCCCGTATAAGGCCCATTGATGATACGGCCCATAGAAGGCCCATAGTTTCTGCAGCCCGTAGAAGTCCCACTGTTTATACGGCCCGTAGAAGGCCCACTGTTTATACGACTCGTAGAAGGCCCACTGTTTCTCTGGCCCGTGGGTCGGTGTCACTCTGATAAATATTAGCCCATGGTTATTGTGGCCTAGTTTTAAAAAATTGGCTATTGCAGCCACTAGCAAACAGCAGAAAAAGAACTGCACTGACTACAAGAAAGCAAATAAACAAGACAACAAGGAAATAAATAAGCAAGCAACTTACACTAGGCTATCACGGCTATTACATATTACATC